>CM021109.1:617062913-617113479 GCA_007115665.2 Sequoiadendron giganteum | reverse complement strand
TTTTAGAGTGATCCATAGAATGAATGATTTCATCGGTGGATATAACAACATCTAGGATATTTCTACTTTGGATAAAACCTTTTTGGTTAGGGGCAATCATTTTACCAAGCACTGGTTTGAGTCTAAGCACTAGGATTTTAGAGAAAATTTTATAGACTATATTGCAGAGACTAATGGGTCTATAATATTTCATAGCTAAGGCATCAAAAAATTTGGGAATAAGGGCTATGAAAGTATCATTTAGCTAGTTCAACAGTCCACCCGATCTAAAGAAATCCCTAGCAGCATTGAAAAGATCATTTTTTAACAATATCCCAGAAGGTCTAAAAAAAATGGGGGGGAATCCATCAAGGCTAGGAGCTTTATAGGCTCTAAAGGAAAACTCGACCTTTTTAACTTCATCCATAGAAATAGCATCAGTCATCATTTTTTAAGTCTATATCAGAAATAGCATTAGGGATCACATCAATAAAGTCAACATATACCTGATTATCAATGTCAAGAGCCCTGTGTTGGTTAGAGAAGAATCTAACAGCTTCCCTCACAAAATTTTTTCATTGGTCACCATAGAGCCATCCTCCTTCACAATTGATCTAATTTTGTTTCTACTTTTGTGTTCCTATCCCCTTTAGCCATTGAACCCTTGAATTTTGTTTCCAGTAGATTTCCTCCTTTTTGTTTATCCTATACCATTGAGATCTGAGATCTCTTTCCTTAGCAAAAATATCCTCATCCACCCTACCAGCCTCCATTATATCCTGAACCTCTTTTATGCTCTTTCCCAGAGAATCCTTTATCTCAAATATATTGCCAAGAGTCACCTTATTCCACCCTTTAACTTTTCTCTTTATTCTACTTAATTTCTCAGCCAAGCAATACATCAGAGTACCAATTGCAGGTTCCTCCCACCAGGATTTAACCAAATCAGCAAAATCTGGGTGGAGACACCACATAGCTTCAAATTTGAATGGGAAAGGACCTTTATTATGATCTACATTACTTTTCAACACCAAGGCATTATGATCTGAGCCAAACCTAAGAAGGGCAGAGAGAGATATCCCAATTGGCAGAGATCAAGAATCTATCTAGTTTAACTTGGATTAGGTGATTTCTAGCTCTTTTGTTTGACCAAGTAAACTTGGTTCCTTGGAGGGGGGTATCCATAAGACCTATTGAATTTAAGAACTTCGCCAACTCTATCATACTGTCGGAATAATCATCCTGCCCTCTAGACTTTTCTAAAGGAAGGAAAGGAGAGTTAAAATATCCTCCCAACATCTAGTGGTCATCATTCCTTAGAGAAATAGCATTACTTAATTGTTCCCAAAGAAAAACTTTGTCCTTGCTTAGATTCGGAGCATAGATATTTATTAGGTTCCATTTCTCTTGGGAGACAATATCCTCCAGAGTGATCATCAGACTATTCTTAAAAGTGGAATATAGTGTCCCCTTTAATTTTGAAGGATTCCATAGGGTAGCAATGCCTCTTGAAACACCATCTGCCTCACTAACAAAATAATTTGCACTAGCCCAAATATTCATGATGGCTTTATCAAGTGTCTCCTTCATCTTTGTTTCTTGAAGGAGGAGGACATCCACTTTATTATCAAGAATACAAGATTTCACCAAAAATTGTTTGTACAAGCTATTGAGGCCCCTTATATTATAGGAGAGGTACTTCATTAGAAAATAATTTAACAACTCCACCTCCAACCCAAAGAAGCAGTATAAACTACTTCTTCTTGGACTTCGATTCTACGATTGAATCCAAGGTTCTTTTTTTTCCAACTGCCACATCCCTTGCAGTGTCTTTGGTTCTGGAATCCTTTTAGGAAGGCCTTCCCACCTTATTTTCTCCTCCCACATCTAGTTTATTTTTTATTTTTAGGTTTTAAGGAGCTTGGGACCATCCCTCCTCTTCTTGTCACTTGAACCATTAGGGAATCCAAGAAGAGACATCGAGTCACTCAAGTTTCTAGCACCAATTTGGGAAAAGGATTGTATATCTTCTAGATACAAGTTATTTTTTACTAGAACATATTCTCCTTCTTCTAGTTCATCCTCCACACCTTGAGCTTGAGCCTTTACACCAAAATCTAGCACATTACGCTCCTTTAGGGAGTCCTCAAAAGGGATATTCTCCTTATTTGCATCACCCCCTCCCTGCAAAACCATTTCAGCCTTTGATGGGAATCTTGGGGTTGGGAAGGTGGCAGCAAGGGCAGCCAAAGTTAATTTCAAGAGTTCTGAATCATTCACTTCAACAATAGTAGTAGAAACAAACTTACTGGGCAAGTTGGGGTTATCCTTAAGGAGAGGAATAGACACATCCTACATAGGAATAGTAGGAGACTGCATTGTAGATGTCATATCATTACCAGGGTGAGCCTCCTCAAGAAATTTATCATTAGCCTTTGGGTCCTCACCCTGCTTTAACCCATAGGAATCACTGAGATGACTAAACTTCTTGCTCAGCTAGCAAAAGAGGTGGGAATTTTCATATTCTAAGTGTTGAGTCCAGTTGCCAAACTTAGACTTAAGAAGGATTGAGGAAGGAAGGATCGTATTCATAGCCACATTAACATAGATACGGGCGAACACCAGTCTAGATCTCTCCTGAGTAATTTTATCAATATCCAATAGACTCCCAAAGGAGTTGGCTATGCCTTGCAAGATTCCTTTCTCCAATAATTCTAGAGAGAGGCCCGGCAGGCAAACCTAGTTTGGCGTTGAGGCTCCCAAATCAGCCGATGGGTCAAAACCCAGCTTCCACTTGTAGAGAGATATAATTTTTTTGAATCCCGAGTCAAAAGGCCAAGGGCCGCTAGTTAGAACCTTCAACATATCTTCATACACCACAAAAGAAAAATACCTCTAGGCATCACATTTATGGTGACGCTGCCTTTGAGGTTCCAAGTGGAAGCAGCCCACTGATGAACCAATTAAATATTTGGCCTGTACGCCAAAAAATTTCCAACAAGAGCCATTTTAAGGTTGTCCATCGCCTTCAACATCAGAGCCTCTGGAATATCAACTTCCCAACCAATGACCGAGCAGGAAGGAAAATCCAAAGGCCTTTTACTCAAGACGGGCGAGTCAAACCACACCAGTTTATCCATGTAGGAAGTCAGGGCTTCCTCAGAGAAGAAAGAGTTGAGCCCCAAAGTTGGAGAATTGGGTGACTTCCTAGAGATTCCCTTCATATTTTCCCCAAGGGAAAGGACTAAAGTACAAGGAGGAGACATCAGACTAGGAACTGCTAGACTGGTTGTTGCCACCACAGGCACATCGCCAGAAAAGAGGAAAGCATCCTTGGAATGGGAAGCCTTTTCAGGCCCCCCTCCCAACTAACCCATCAAGCGTTCAAATCACAATAGTGGTCGAAAATTCAAAAAAATAGCCTGAGTGGGAACTTCAGAGCAAAGTAGAGCCAAGTTTCAATCTCCAACTTTGTTACTAATCTCCTATTAGTTTATCAGATCACTCACACTAGTTCTAGTAAGTGAGTTGAATTCACTCCAGATATAGTAGTAATCAGTGAAATGTATAATGGGTCTATAGTTGTCGTGAGAAAAGAAGATCATTGGTCTAGACTATATCATTTTTCTCACTTTTTTCTTCACTCTCCTTCGATAGTAATACTCACTCATGCAGATGAGGTGAGTTGTTTAAGGCATCAATAGTTTGGCCACTTGAACTACTATTACTTGTAGCAGCTCAATCAACATGAAAGGGTTTTAGCTTTGCCTTCTATTTGATTTTGTGATGGAGTTTGCTAGGGATGCATTCTTGGTAAGCATCCTGGGGAGAAATATGATAAAGGAAAAGTATGGAAAGCTAAAAATCTATTGGAGTTGGTACATAATGACTTGGCATAACCATTTCCACAACCATCTTTCAATAGGGCTAGATATTTCTTGACATTTATTGATGACTTTTCTAGACACACTTGGGTTTATTTTCTCAAATAGAAGTTTGAGGTCTTTGATCATTTTCTAGATTTCAAAGCTTTTGTAGAGAAACAATCTGGGAAGTTTATCAAGATTATGCATATAGATAATGGGGGAGAATATGTTAATAATCAGTTTGAACAGTTTTGTGCCTCAAAATCTATCAACATGCAACACACAGTTCCATATAGTCCTCAGCAGAATGGCATTGTAGAACACAAGAATATATCCTTGAAGGAGATGGCCAATTGTATGATTCACTCCAAATATTTGGCACCTCAGTATTGGGCAAAGGCCATCAACTATGTGTGTTACATCTAGAATCGAGTTCCTCACAAATTTGTGAAGGGGGTAACTCCTTTTCAAGCTTGGATTGGTTGGAAACCCACAACTAAGCACTTTCAAGTGTTTGGTTCTCTTGCATGGGCCCATATTCTAGCAGAGAAATGTAAGGCTATGGATCCACAGAGCAATCCTTGCATATTTTTTGGGTATCTAGATGATGCCAAAGGTTAAAAGCTTCCCCATCCCACCACTCAAGAGTTGTTCATTGAGAGGAGTGTTCATTTTGAGAAGATATCTTCCAGTTCTTCTCCTATCACTTCTCCATCTACCATCATATTGGAGACTTTGTAAAATGATGACAGTTTTTCACAGGATCTTAATCCTCCTAATATTGATGAGGAGTCTTCTTCCTCTACTTTAGATGGTGGTAGTGATGATGAGGATTCGCATTCCTCTTCCAGTCATCATTTAGAGGTTGATGTGTCTCCTCTAAATTCTCCATCCTCGACACCTCTTTGGGCTAGACAGACATTGGAGTCAACAAGCGATTGGGTTGGTGATCCATAGACACAAGAAGAACACGATCTCAGTTTTAGCAAGCTCCACATCTCTTTGTTACTTCAGCTTTTCATCCATAGTCTTTTCAAGAAGCTTATGGTATTATCGAGTGGGATGTTGCAATACAAGAAGAGTTCAATTCCTTAGAGAGGAATCACAACTGGGATTTAGTCCCTCTTCCTAAGGGAAGAAATTTTTTTTAATGCAAGTGGATCTATCAGATAAAATTTGTAGCAAATGGGTTGGTTGATAAGCATAAGGCTTGCTTGGTAGCAAAATTATTCTCTCAGGTTCTTGAGATTGACTACTCTGAAACTTTTTCACCAGTTGCTAAGATGAATTCCATATGACTTGTCCTTTCTATAGCTGCAACACATCATTGGAAAGTTCATCAGATGGATGTGAAGAGTGCCTTTCTTCATGGTCACCTTCAAGAGTAAATCTACATGGATTATCCACAAGGGTTTGTGCAGGAGCCTTCACTTGTGTGGAGACTTTGAAAGTCTCTATATGGCCTCAAATAGGCTCCTCGAGCTTGGTATGCCAAGATGAACTCTTTCCTTCTAATATTTGGGTTTGAACGATGCCATTCTGATCCAAACATATAAATTCTACAATAGGATGACACTCTCACATTCTTGGTTCTCTATGTTGATGACTTATTAATCATAGGGAGTCACTTGCCCATAATCAAGGTGGTGAAAATTGCTCTACATGACAGATTTTTGATGTCTAACTTGGGTCTTTTGCATTTCTTCTTGGGGATTGAGATCACTCAATCATCCTCAAGAATAATCCTTGGACAACCCAAGTATGCACTTGATATGCTCTCCAAATTTCACATTGTTGACTGTAAGCCTGCACCGACTCCATTTCTATCAGGGGTCAAACTTGAGGTCGTGTTCTTCACCCTTGGTTGATAGCACTTTGTACTGACAACTTTTTGGGAGTCTCATCTACTTGACTCATACAAGACCCACCATTTCATATGTTATGGGTATGGTCTCTCAATTCATATAGGAGCCACATGAGTTGTATTAGAAAGCAACTAAGCAGATCCTTCACTAAATTTAGGGTACTCACGACTATGGGATTCAATATGCAGTGAACATGGGTATTGACTTGGTGGGACACATAGATTCAGATTGGACGAGAAATTCTCAAGATCGAAAGTCTAATTCAGGGTATTTATTCTCACTTGGTTCTGGTCCAATTTGTTGGTCGAACAAGAAACAACCTGCAATTTCTCTTTCATCTATAGAAGCTAAGTATCGAGGGTTAGTTAATGCCACCATTGAGGCTATTTGGCTTCAAAATATTCTCACTAAGTTCAGTATTTCAATTAGAAATCCTATTGTCATATTTTGTGATAATCAAAGTGCAATATAGATCTCAAGGAATCCAATTCATCATTAGAGGACAAAACGCATTAAGATCCATATGCAGTACATTCAGGAGTTGATTCAAGAAGGCATCATTGATCTTAAGTATTGTTCTACATTGGAGCAAACTACAGACATCTTCACCAAACCCTTTAGAGAAAGCAAGTTCCTTCATCTATGAGCTTTGCTTGGGGTATGATTATTGTCTACTCCAAGAGGGGATTCTTAGTCCTTCATTTTTCTCTCTCTATTTGGGGGGTTTGTTCCTCTTATGGGGGGCTTATTCTTATGGGGGGATCTCTATGTACATGGGTACCTCCATGGCTTCATTTTTCGGGACCCATATTTTTCACCCACCTAAGCTATGCTTAAGGGAGGTTGTTAGTGCAGGCTTTTTATTTTTCCTTATGTTAGGGGTTTTATTTTTTCCTACACATTATTTAAGCTTTCATAGGTTTATTAGGTATGGTTAATATGAGGGCACGTGGTGAATTACATCAACTACGTGTGTCACTCTCTCCCACACATGGGTAGTTGAGTTACAAATCCTTTTTTGGCTTGTTGTGCCATCTCTCATAACCACTATTTTGTTCTTACCTATGTAGGTTATGGGGTAGTTGTGTTTCTCACCCTCTTTTGGCTTTATGTACTACCTCCTTTTTGTCTTCACCTAAGGAGGTTATGCGACATGTTTTTTCATTTACCAAGTAGGTGATAACCTCCCACCTTTTATGGGTGTGTACGTTAGAATGTGTCAATTAAATTGAATCTAATCTAATACACCAATGAAACATTAGATTGAAGAAAAATTAAATAAAATAAAGTAAATGCAAACTCTTGACAGCAGCTTCTTCAAATCGTTCCATTGTCCTCTATCTCCAAGGATTCGCTTCAATATGTTTGCTCTCAGTTGTGCAAACACAGGTTATAGAATGACATTTGAGAGAATGACATTATTATGAATGCATATGCATCTACAAGATTGAACTATTGAATTAAAATGCTATGAATTGCTAAGATTGCGACTATAATAACTACGTATGAAAGTATGAGATTCGAGGTCCTCTTTTAGCTCATAAAAGGGTTGTATTTATAGATTTTTGAAGGTAGGAATTTGATTGGCCAAGATCGACGGTCGAGTTCAAACCTGTTGGAATGAACGGTGAGAGATCAAGAATTCAAAAAAGAGGTGGAATTCTAAGAGACAGAAAATGAAGAGACAATTTGAAAGGTGTCTCTCATAATTAAATAAATAAATATTTAATTATGTGTGAAAGAAATATGAAAAGGTTTTAATTAAATATTACAAATATTTAATTATGTGAGAAAAGGAAAAGCCTTTTAATTAAATGTTAAGAATATTTAATTTTGTGAGAGAAGTGGGAATTTGGAAAATAATTTAATTAAATATCAAAAAGTATTTAATTACATGTGGCGGGAAGAAAATCATTTAAATTTAGAATTTAAACTTTGATAAGTAATGTAAATAAATTGTAAAATTTATTTAATTAATTAAGAGGAAGGTAGCATTAATTAAATAAACTTATTTATTTAATTAAATTAGAAGAATTAGAAAATGAACAATATAAATAAATAATTAAATTTATTTATATGTAGAAGACTTAAGAAACATTAATTAAATAATTCATATTTAATTAATTAACAGGTTCAATCGACCGTGACCATTTTTAGATGTGTACATTTTTCCCCTCTTTGAAGTGATGTGTTTCACGCATTGCTTCAAAGAAATTTCCCCTGACTTTGAAAAATTGTTGATGATGCTATATGCCCCTTTGAGAGATAAATCGCATGATGAGATTGATTTGGAAGATTTTCAGATGATTTCGGAGAAAAATTGGCGATTTAACTCTCGAAATAGCACTTTACATAGTAATAAATGCTATTTTTACCCCTTTAAAAGATGAAAAAGATGAGAAGTCACTTTCATTTGAACAGTAACCTTTGAGAAAAATTGGAGCTCTGAGAGAGATAAAAGCAATGTCGATCCCATATGAGCACCACAGATTCGAGCAAGGTCATCGTCATCAGAGACCACCTACGTATGGACCTCCAGTAAGTCAATCCAAACCTCTCCGTAAAAATTTTATGCATTTTTGGATGCTTTTTTGAATTTTTTCGAATTTTTTCAAATTTTAAAATTTTGTTTTAGCGCATGCGATAGGTCTTTTAGGGCATACATTAGATATTTTAGTGCATCCAAAGTGGTGCATAGGGATAGAACAGTCGCGCATAGAGGCCAAATAATCGTGCATAGGTGATTTAGCGCATAGGATAGATAAAATGGCGCATCTATGAAACTTGTCTGTGGAAGGTGATAGAATAGCGCATAGGATATTTAGCACATCCATGAACTATTATAGCGCATATGCTTAATGAAATAGCGCATCCATGAAATCGCGCATCCATAGACTATTTTAGCGCATCCATATATTACAGTTGCACATCCATGGTTTTAGCGCATTGATTGACTGTTTTAGCGCATCCATGGATTTTTGCCGAATTTCAATTTTTGAAGAAAAATTGATGCATGCTTGATGATTGTTGCTAGATTGGACAACAGATTTTACACATTTGAACATCATTGATGAATAGATTTGATAAATTTTCCTTCGTGCTTGAAGAACAAATAGATTTGATAAATTTTGCTTTCATGCGATATGAAAAACAAAATAGAAATGATAATTTGCTTTCCTGATTTGAAAGTCAAATAGATTAAGTCACGATGACTGTTAAATTTGTTTCCATGCGATATGAAAAATAAACTAGATGTGATGTAAACTTGCTTGATGTACTGATTGAGTGATGATATCCAGTTGCTGATTTATTTTGCATGCTTGCTTGATAATTTTGTAAAGGAGGATTTTGGCCTCCTTCAGATCAGAGAGAGATTTCCACAAACATGGGAGATGATTCCCCAACTATCCCATGATGATTTGGGAGTGATAGACCAGTGTGGATTGAGAGCTCTGTTGAGTATCTTGCAGTATCGGGTCAATAGGGCACTGTTGACTGCCTTAGCAGAGCGGTGGCACAGCGAGTACAACACCTTCCACTTACCGATAGGAGAGATTACAGTGACTCCAGAGGATGTCTATAGGATTTTGGGTATTCCTGTGGTTGGAGAGCTTATGATTTATGATCGCAAGGAGATTGGAGGTACAGATGCTCTGAAGCGGGTCTTCAAGGATCCTCATATCTACGGATATGAGATTGCCTGGAAGTAGATGACATAGAGATATGCCCCACTGCCTTCGGTTTTAGCAAGGATGATTGGTGGTTTCCTTTGTCCTGATCGTAGGTCAAAGGGACTATCAATTGGGTGGGGGAGAATCTTGGAGGACATGCTTCTCCACCGTACCAGATATGCATGGGGATCATGCATGCTTGCCCATCTATACCATGACCTTCATCAGGTCATGTACACAGATGGGAAGATTCTCTCTTGTGGAGTGACTCTTCTACAGATATTCACATGGGAGAATTTTGCAATCACATGCCCCATTGTCAGGAGAGATCGCCCCCTCGAATTCCCATATGTTTATGTGTACACAGGGTCCCTTGTCCAGCTGAGGTTGGGAAAACTGGAGTACTGACAATGGGTACTTGATGATTTGGACACGGTCATCTGGCAACCATATGTGGATTACGACCCGTGGCAGACAGATGACATAGAGTTGCCATATGTTACGAGGCCCTGATCCTTGATTGGATGCACCCTCTTCATCATCGAGAGATTACTGGGTCAGAGGGTTCTGAGGTAGTATGGATGGGTTCAGATGATGCCCCAGGGGACGGCATAGTATGCCAGGCATCAGGGAGATGTACCAGAGTGGGGGCCAGTTTTGACTATTGAGGCCGCCAGAGAGGAGTACTTGGAGCTGCAGCCGAATGATTGGACCATTCGACCAAAGGTCATAGATGCAGGGATGACGGATGATTATGCCGCATATTTCTACACACATCCCTTTCCTCGTTTCACTAGTCTAGATGAGCCTGCCCCATTGATGGGAGGTCCAATTATCCAGGCAGGGTTACAACAGCCGCAAGGACATCCAGTAGCAAGGCAGCCACAGGATCAGGGACAAGTATAGGCAGAGCAGGTGGCAGATATCGGTAGGGTAGCCATGGAGGTAGATGATGAGAGCTCCGAGGCCGAGGAGATAGATGAGGAGTCAGACGACTCTGATGATGGGGATGATCGGGGTGGTGGGGGGCAGAGACTATTCTTTGACATTCCCTTCAGGACGAGGCCACGGATAGCTAGAGCAGTGGGTCAGGCCAGCACTTCAGCATCGCAAATCACCATCAGGGCTCCATCATAGGGACAGGTGGATGCCTTGCAGATAGAGGTTCAAACTCTAAGGATTCAGTTAGCACAGGCCCAAATGACCATCAGTCAACTGCAGGGACAAATAGCGCAGCCACCACCTCCTGACCCACAAATAGCATAGCTTACGGCCGAGAGGGACAGCTTTCGAGAGAGATGCGTACAGGTCGAGGGGGTAGCTAAGAGGCTACTGAGATAAGTGGAGAGCACCTCTATTGGAGAGGTTGTAGCAGAGGGATTAGAGACTACTCGGGAGGCCGAGTATTGAAGGATGCGCTACTTTGAGGTAGTGCCACCTGAGTGGCCGATAGCCTTCACTCATTCAGGTACTTGGACTTGGACTCACTCACGCAGTCACTCCAGGAGTGCGACTAGGAGTGTAGTTCAATCAGTCAGATGAGAGATCAGAGCCTTCGAGAGCAAAGACCCAGTGAGACCCACTACCTCTAGCGCCAGCAATAGCCATGATCCATAGCCAGATGCCCCTCAGCGATGAGAATTTTGTTATACACATTGGTGCCATTGTATGATATATCTTTTTGAAACATTTGATATCCTTGTATTTCTAGACATTTGTTTTGATGAGATCTATGATATGCAATGGCGATTTGATTATGCACATGCTATGGATGATTTATGCACATGTTATGGATGTTTTGATTTTTATATGCTATGTCATGTATGATGATGCAATGATGATATGATCTAAAAACAATCTTTTCTCTTATGATGTATGCAATGAATGCAAAATGCAAGATGTAAATGATTTATGATTTATGATGATGATGATGATGTAATGAAAATGCACTCATGTAATGATCTTATGATATAATGATGTGAAAAATATGAATGCAATTTTTATTTTATGTGTGTGAAATATGCAAATGTATATGTTAATGAATGATGAATGATAACCATGTCTATGATGTAATGAATGCCTATGATGTAATGATGGAAAATGACATGATAAGGAATATGATAATGATATGAAGTGATGATGATGAGATGTAACAAACGTCCAATCTTACTCAACCATTGTCGAAAAAGATATTTAAGAATGTGATCCACCCTCAAAAATCTACTTTAAAAAGAACCTCAAAATGCAAATGAATTATGCAATCCTAAATGAATTATGCAACCCTAAATGAAATAATGAATCATTCTCCTTGTTGCCATTTCTTGTTGTGTTTAGTTATCATCATTGAGTCTTTTGATATGTTGAAAGTTAGTACAAGCATCAAAGGGTATGTTAGCACCAATGATGACCTGAGTACTGCTTCCATAATTTTTAATGTAGTAAGTTAATACAAGCATCGATGGTATAATTGAACCAAGATGACCTGAGTATTGCTTGCATAAACAGACAAAAGTTAATCAATTTCATATGCAAATTCTAAAATGCCATCAATGATCCATTGTAGAACATGTCCTGCGACCAATTTGCATCATACTAATGATTAACTTGCAGACAGCAATCAAAGAAAAATCATACTTCTTCCTTGTGATTCTAGTCCAATACATCATTGAACCACTCCAAAGATATGATGTCATAAAATATCAAAACAACAATTTGCAACCTTTGCTTTTAAGTTTTGTCATTCATTTTATTCAGATTAAGATCATCCAATTTGTTTTTAAATCATCTGCCAAGATAATCATGTAAGCTCAAAAAACTTATTGTTTCAGACATTCTGATGTTAGACACATGCTGTTGACTACCTTCTAGAAAAGTGAACTGCCCCCTAGTGACCTTGTACCTTGACTCTTGCTAGACACAACCGTTGTGATGGATAAACCTCAAATCATCAAGCCATGATGAGACCCCTGTCGTTTCAAGGAAAAATGATGCGAATGCAATAATGAGGTGTGTGTGATACTGATGTGAGGATGCATATGCAGAATAAATCCTAATAGATGAGAGAGCTAAATGAAATCACAAACAATGTCTATTTGTCAGGTTTTTACCGTTTGTTTTTATTGCACTTTTTCTTGATTTTATGATTTTTTGCTATTACCAAGACGCCTGTTTGCCCGGTTTTCATCAAGGCAATGTTTTGATTTTTTATTTTTTATTTTTTATTTTTTATTTTTTATTTTTTTTCAGGTGTAGAACCTTTTCAGATGAATGTTGTTGATCGGATCTTCAAACAGGTCCCCTTCTGTTGTTGACAACTAATATGCCCCTGATCCATAGGCTGTAATGATAATGAATGGGCCTAACCAGTTAGGTTCAAATTTTCCTTTCTTTTCTCGATCTTGTTGATTTCAAGGGTTTTCTCTGAGGACCAAATCACCCACTTGAAAACTTCGTGGTTTGACTCTGTGATTGTAACTGTGAGACATGATTTGTTGATATCCCTTCAAGTGATTAACCGCAGTTTGACGTCATTCATCAAGTAGTTCCAACTCTTGCAACCTTAATACTCTATAGTCTTCATCATTGATTAATCCTTTGAGTGATACTCGAAGTGAAGGAATCTCAACTTCAAGTGGCAAAATAGCTTCTGCTCCATAGACCAAAGCATAAGGAGTAGCTCCTGTCGGCATGTGAATGCTTGTTTGATAGGCCCATAATGCTAGATTTAATTGGACATGCCAATCACAACCTACTTCATTCACCGTTTTCTTCAAAAAAATTAGAATTGTTTTGTTTGAAGCTTCAGCTTGACCATTCCCCTGCAGATAATAAGGTGTGGAGTATTTGTGTTGGATGTGAAACCTTTCACACAGTTCATCAACATCTTGATTTTTAAAGGGTTTACCATTATCCGTGATGATGGAGTTAGGAATTCCATATCTGCAAATGATATAATTCAAGATGAATGAAGAGATTTGTTTACCCGTAACAGTTGTTAAAGGAACAACTTCAATCCACTTAGTGAAATACTCGGTGGCTGTAATGATAAATTTGTGTCCATTTGAAGATGATGGATGTATCTTACCAACCAAGTACAATCCCCACTGAGCGAAAGGCCATGTTGTGGTAAAAGGTTGTAATTCTTGAGCAGGAGCGTGAATGAGATTCCCATGAATCTGACATTTTGCACATTTTTTCACAAAGGCAAAAGATTCTTTCTCCATAGTTGGCCAGTAGTATCCTAATCTTACAAGTTTCTTTGCTAAGGTTAGTCCACTTGAATGTGTCCCACAAATCCCACCATGGACCTCTTGTAAGGATTTTTTTGATTCATCGCGTTCAAGACACCTAAGGAGGGTACCATCCAGACCACGCCTGTATAAGACGTTAGCAATTAAGGTATAACAGGATGATTGTCAAATGAAATTTCGTTTTTGATTTCTAGACAAGCCTAAGGGTAAAGTAGTATCTTTCAAGTAAGTATAAATTTGGCCATATAAGCAAGATTCAGAACTTGTTAGATGGCAAATGATTTGCATGTCAGGATCGTCATTGGCAGGAGAAAACAATTGTTCCACCAGGAAATCGTACCGCTTTTGATTCTCTGACAATTCGAGTAGAGAGGCGATTGTAGCCATGGCGTCTGCTGCTTTGTTATCAATGCGTGGAATATGTTCAAACTTGATATTAACAAAGTATTTCTTGAGATCGTCCACCATTCTTTTGTAAGGTATCAACTTGTCATCTTTAGTGTGATATTCGTCATTGATTTGGTTTATAACAAGTTGTGAATTGCCAAAAATTTGAAGTTCTATAATTTTCCAATTTACTGCAATTTTCATGCCGATTATCAATGCCTCATATTCAGTTATGTTGTTTGTGCAAGGAAACATTAGCCGATAAGATTTTGGGATTGTATGTCCTTGAGGTGTAATGAAAATAATTCCTGCTCCTGAACCATGTTGAGTGTAAGAACCATCAAAGTAAAGTGACCATGATTGTTGGATTTCTGCTGTGAAAATATCGGCATCAAGAAAATCAACATGTATTGGATGTGTTGCTGGCATCGGTGCTTCTGCTAATTGATCTGCAATTACTTTTCCTTTTATATCTTTTCGATCTACATATTGAATATCAAACTTGCTTAAGATCATAACCCATTTAGCCAACCTGCCAGTTAAGGTTGCCTTGCTTAGAAGATACTTGAGTGGGTCAATCTTAGCCACAAGCTTTATCGTATGAGTTAACATGTAGTGTCGTAACTTTTGAGAAGTGAACACCACTGCTAAACAAGCTTTTTCAATGAAGGTGCAATTTAGCTCGTGACTTGTTAGAGTTTTGCTGATGTAATAAATGGCTTGTTCCTTTCTTGAGTAATCTTCCTATGCCAATAATGCTCCTAAAGATACTTCTATGGCAACAATATATAATATGAGAGGTGCACCTTGTATTGGTGGAGTCAATACTGGTGGATTCATGAGGTATTGCTTTATTTGATTAAAGGTTGCTTCACATTTGTTCTCCCATTTGAATGGAGTGTTCTTGTGCAAGAGATGTGTAAATGGTAAACTCTTATCTGCCAGTTGAGCAATGAATCTTCGAATGGATTTTAATCATCCTTGTAAAGAGCGTAGTTGATTGATGTTCCTTGGTGGTGGCATATCAAGGATTTCTTGTACTTTAGTTGGATCCACTTCAATTCCCTTTTCTGACATAATGTATCCTAATAACTTTCTGGATTTTACTCCAAAGATGCATTTCTTAGGATTAAGTCGTACTTTGAATTGTTCCATTCTTTTGAAAATTTTAGACAAAATATCGATGTGTCCTTCTCTAGTATTAGACTTGGCAAGAAGATCATCAACATAATCCTCCATAAATGTATGCATCATGTCATGAAAAATTGTTGTCATTGCTCGTTGGTAGGTAGCCCCCGCATTTTTCAATCCAAATGGCATTACATTCCAACAATATGTACCCCAAGGACATGTGAGTGTCGTTTTATCCTGATCTTCTGGTGCAATCTTTATTTGGTTGTATCCTGAGAATCCATCCATTAATGAGTACATTGCATGTCCAGCAGTTAAATCCACAATCATATCAATGTTTGGTAAAGGAAAGTCATCTTTAGGACATGCTTTGTTCAAATCCTTGAAATCCGTGCAAATTCTGATCCTTTCGTCTGGCTTTGAAACAGGCAAAATATTAGAAATCTATTATGCATAATCTATGGATTGAATCAATCCAACGTCTAAAAGTTTCTTCAGTTCCTCTTTAACCAATAATGCGACGTTTGGATGCATTTTTCTGAGTTTCTGTTTTACAGGTCTTGCCCCCAGTGTAATAGATAGATGATGCATGATGAGATATGTATCCAATCCAGGCATATTTGTGTAGGACCATGTAAAACTAATTTGATTATCTTTGAGAAATTCTGTGAATTTAGGTACCTCTTCATCTGTAAGAGATGCAGCCAATTGCAACACTTTAGGCTTTTCTGTGGTACCTATATTGAGTGCCTCTGTCGGTTCAATCAAAATGGAAGATCTTTCTTGATAGTACTCTGGAAGAGTGTCAAGTTTCCCATCCTCTAGCACCTTTGAAAGGTTTTCACTATCGGATACGCTTTTTATTTTTCTCTTTTCTTGATCTAATACTGCCTTTGTTAGGTTTTCACCATTAGATCTTTCTTTCATTTTTCTTTTTTCTTGACCTAACACTGCCTTTGTTAGGTTTTCACCATTAGGTCTTTCTTTTATGTTATTTATTTTATAGCTAAGAAACTTGGCACTTTCCTGTTGAAAACTCTGATCTGGTGATTCCCTGGTGGAACTTGTTTCGAGATGTGATGAGCAAAGAAAGTTTATTATGGTTTCATCATTTGGAAAAGTTGGAACATCAATGGGTGTGATTTGTTCCCAATCAATGAGTTCGGGATGAACTAAAGGTAATGGATCATTAGGATAAGTAAAGTCATTGGCTGTTAAGGTCATGATGTTATTGTCAACGTTATCATGGGAGAAGTCTAAGATGGTATCCTCCTCAAAATGTTTTATCTCGCTTTGAATCGAATTGGTCTCACTAGATTCATGATCACTTTGTACGACGCATTCAAACGGAGGTCTTGAGCTTTCTCCTTGTAAGAATGTAGGTGAGAATTTGTGTATCACATCCACCTTTTTGTCCCTCCAGAATTTATCATCAAAGATGGTGTCCCATTCATATTCATTAGAGTCAGTGTCAGAATTGTTTTCTTGAATTCGCAAAATTGACTCAGCTATTTCTTCATTAGATGGCCTCTATGTTACTTTTTCCTTAGTATCCTCACCATATCCTATCCCCGTCTTATCTTTTGGGTGCATTGTTTTTAGTTGGACAGGTTCAACAATACCTTCTTTTCTTTTACCTAAAGGGCCATTTCCTTCATAACCCATCTATTGCATGATACCATAACCTTTTCCATATTGTTGTGTGGGCAACTTGATATGTTGTACAGATTCTTCTTTATCTTTATAGAGCCAATCAAGAATAGCTCTATCTTCCCCTTCAGTTTCTTTGATAAACATCCCATTAAACTTGGTGATGGGGGTTGAAGTTGAGGCTAAAACTGTTGCAGCTTGCAGTGTAGATGTTGACAGCTGACCATGAGATCTTGGTGATGAGGGTAGATTAGAGAGAGATAAAGAATATTCTCCTACCCCATTATCTTTCAATTTTAACTTGCTGCCAAAATTGTTTATCATTTCTTGTACTTGTTCTTTGTTTTTGGAGGTAGAGACGGCCAAAGCCTCTTTATTATGTGGGACAAATGTGTCCTGAGTCACTCTTAGGTTAGAACAAGTTTGACTGCTATTATGATTAGCGGGTATGGTTATTTCCTGTCCATCATATGGAAACTTCAAACATTGGTGATAAGTAGATGGAACGGCTTGCATATCATGGATCCGTGGATGACCCAATAGTATTTTATAGGTTAAATCCCGATCGAGAACCTAACAAAAGGTATTCTTCACAACAGGTCCCACTCTGATTGGTAACATGATAAGACCTTTTGAAGTTCTTTCCTCATCATCATAGGCCTTGATTGTAATTTTCCTCTGTGGGTCTATAGAGTCTGCTGAATATCCCAAAGCTAGGACCAATTTTAAAGTACAAATATTTAATCCAGCTCCCCCATCTATAAGGACACATCTAATGCGGGCTTTGTGAACCATGACTTCTAAGTAGAGTGATGAATTATGCGGATGGGTTATGGATGAATCATCTCTTTCAGAAAAAGATAAACATGTGTTGGAGGAAAAGTATCCCACCATGGCTTGAAATTTATCGGTATCTAGATTAGGAGATACAGTTGTATCGACAAGAGCCTTTTCTAGAATGTCCTTATGTGTAGGTGATAACTTTAAAAGCTCCAAGATAGAGATTTGGGCTGACGTTTTTCGTAATTGTTCAACCAAATCGTATTGACTTGGAGGGGGAATTGTTGCTTTAGATGAGCCGCCTTTGACAATGATCTTGGCTTGTCCCCTTGTAGTAACATTGACCTCTCGATATTCTAGCTTACCTTTGATTCGGATAGCATTGATTTGAGGGTCATCAGTATAGATATGATTGATAATAATGTCTTGGATGTTATTAACATTCTTGCCCTTATCCTTTGAGGATTCCCCTTTGTGATAATTAGGGAGCGGGTTTTTGAATGCTTGATGATCATCATTGACATTGTGTCCCTCAACTGTGATGGTACGATTATCAATTAAATCCTGAACGATATTCTTTAACCCTTGGCAACTATTTGTCTTATGACCTTTGCATCTATGATAATCACAGAAGTCTGAGTCATTCCACGATGGTGGTTTAACTCGATGTTCATAATCTCTTTGTGGTGGCAATGTAATAGCGTTTTGATTCAATAATTCTTTGAGAATGGATTCCAAAGATTGGCTCAAGGGAGTGAAACTTCATCGATTTCAAAAATATGATGGTCTGGGCACACTTGAATTTTGATTATGGCCAAAATTATTTCCACGAGTATTAGTTGTATTTCCTTGATTAGAAACATCGCCTTGGGTGCTAGAATGTCCAGCATTATTGTTACGTTGAGCACCTGACACATTAAGAACGATGGGTTTTGAATTCACATTGTTAGCACCTACTACCCCATCATTTCGAACATTTTTATTTCGAGTCCAAAATCGTGACTTGTCATTGTTGTTACTATGGTTGTTGTTGTTGTTGTTGTATGAATTTGAACCTTCTTTATCAAATTTTAGAACTCCACGCTTGATTAATGCACCTTCAATAGTGATTGCGTTTTTAATCAATTTTTCAAATGATGGAGGACAATGAAGATTTAGTCTATAAATCATTTCTTGATTAAGACTATCGATGAAGATCTCCACCTTTTCCTTTTCAGGAATAGGACAAGAATATCTAGCGAATGTTCTTCTCCATCTTTGCAAAAATGTAGTGAAAGATTCCCCTACTTTTTGTTTTATCTTACAAAGATCAAGCATGGTTATCTGATGTTGGATGTTGTAAGAGTATTGCGATATGAATTTATTTATCAACTCTTCAAATTTTTTGATGGGGGGAGTGATCTTTGAAAGCCACTCCATGGATTGTCCACCCAGGCTTCGTGGAAACAATCGCATTAAGTAGGTGTCTTCATGAGCAAATTCTAAACTCATATTTCAAAAATCCCTTACATGCTCAATGGGGTTAGTTTTCCCATTATATCTATCAAACTTAGGGATTTTACAATGCTTTGGAAAAGGTATCATTCGAAGATTTCTATCGAATGGATAGGGACATATTTCTTCCAAAACATACTTCTTTGGTGTTCCCCCTTGCATTTCTTTTATTTGCCCTTGTAGTTCTTTGATTTGTTGAGTAAGGGCACCAAAATCATTAAGAGGAGTTTCAGGATTCTCTTTAATCCCTTCCGTGTCAAAATCGGCAGGTAATTTGGCTCCTTGAATAGCTAAAGAAAGGAAGTACCTTTCCTTGTTTCTTTCCAAAATCTTTTCCATAAGAGTATGGAATTGAGGATCTTGTTCTGATTCTTGAAGCTTTTCTTTCATTACTTCTTCAATATTCAGAATGTTAAAGAGGTTTTCCTCCCTCTCATTATTATCGCCCATTTTGCTTACTATACTTTCCTCTTTTTCTTTGTGCTTTTGAGATCTCGTGGTAACAGGCATAAGCTTTACTCAAATCCTACTAACTTTGATCAAAGGAATGAAATAGTGCAATGGTGATGAAAGTCAGGATAGAATGAAGATTCTATGACTTAAAATATTTTTAATCTTTAGTTCGTGATTCCCTAAGTGAAAGGATGAAAATCCTGTTTGTGGGAATTAAACCAAAGATTGAAAAATAAAGGTGATTTTTCACTTTGTGAAGTTTGATCTTAGCTTTGTAGAAAGATGAATTTCAATGGATGCCTAAATGTGTTTGAGTTCTCTATTGCAGAATTTGATTTGGACGAGAAGTATATGCGATTGCAAGTTGGTGAAAATAAGAAGGATGACTATGCTCTGATTTCTAAAAATCCAGAAAATCACACCTAACCTTCAGAAAATAGATGCGCCAAAACAGAGACTGAATGCACTAAAACAGAGCACAGATGCGCTGAAACAATGCACAGATGTGCTAAAATAGAGCAAAAATGCGTTGAAACAGAGCACAGATGCGCTAAAACAAAGACCGAATGCGCTAAAACAAAGACCGAATGCGCTAAAACAGAGACCGAATGCGCTAAGACAGAGATCAAATGCGCTAAGACAAAGACCAAATGCACTAAAACAGAGACCAAATGCCCTAAGACAGCTCTGAGATCGACATGTTTTGACAGTTTGATAAAAATTTCTTGTTTTGGATGATCTTAATCTGGTTTAAATGTGAAAAACACAGCATAGAAGCAAACAATTGTTTTGTTAATCCTAAAATCTAAACAAAGAGTGTATGTTCTTGAGATTTCCACAGGTTTTTGAACAATATAAGCACTTCAGTCAGACTCACTCTTAATTTGTCAAATAGGTCATCAAAGTAATTATAGCCCATTGTTGGAGTTGAGAAGATTCAACACCACATAAGCCCAAAAGATCTTTGCAAGCAAATAACCTGTTACAAGGAGAAGCAAAGAGAAGCAACAAAGGAAATGCTCAAGAATGTGGAGCAATGTATTCACCTGAAAATGTAAAATGAATAATGATACAAAAGATAGTTTTCAACTACAT
The DNA here is from genome assembly GCA_007115665.2 of Sequoiadendron giganteum. Classification (NCBI taxonomy): domain Eukaryota; kingdom Viridiplantae; phylum Streptophyta; class Pinopsida; order Cupressales; family Cupressaceae; genus Sequoiadendron; species Sequoiadendron giganteum. The sequence continues at coordinate 617,092,858 of CM021109.1, read as the reverse complement.
ATAGATGAAAACCCTAAAAAGGAAAACCCTAGGCTTACACAATAATAATTAATAAAGTAATTAATTATTATGCACCTAATGTTAGCTTAAGTGAAAAAGAGGTAAAAGGGAACTTTACCTAATTAAACAAATATTGTTTAATTAATAAAGTAAATGTCCAATTACTCTAACACCCCCCCTTAAGATAGACATAGGGAGAAGCTAAAACCTAGAAGAAGCTACTGAAAGCAAAAGCAATGGGTCCCGGCAACAAGGCCAGATCAGGTACCCAAGTACAAAGAAATCTCTATGAAATGGAGAAAAGGAGAAAACCCAATGGGAAAAACTCCTCTCCAAAAAGAGATAGAACAACATGCTGAAAGAAACATGAAGGAAGGAAGGCCTCATAAAGACCCCCCAAGGACAACTTCCTTCACCCCAAGCATAGAGCGCAATTGAAGATAGCGCGGAGATGCAAAAGGTTTCGTGAAGATGTATGCAACCTACTCGACAGTGGGAATATACTCCAAGATGATAGAACCATCCTGGATCAACTGTCTGATGAAATGCATATGAAGCTCAATGTGCTTCATCCACTGATGCTCCACCGAGTTGCGTGAAATGTGTATAGCACTCTGATTGTCACACCAAAGAATAGTGGGACTATCAGGAGGAAAAGCAAATTCAGTCATCAACTGACGAAGCCATAAAATCTCCTGACTAGCGAGCATAGTAGCTAAGTACTCAGCCTATGTAGATGATAATGCATGAGCAGTTTTCTTCTTGCACGACCATGTGATAGGACCAGAGCCAAGATAAAAAACAAAGCCAGAAGTAGACTTTCGATCATTGACATCACCAGCCCAATCTGAGTCAATGTAGCCAAAAATGTGAGGATCCCCTAATGTGTAGTGAATGCCATATGAAATGGTGCCCTGAATGTACCTCAAAATATGCTTGGCAGCTTGCCAATGACTCTCATGAGGATCATGTGAGAATCGAGAGACAAGACCAACCACAAAGGAAAGATCAGGATGAGTGTGAGTCAGGTACAACAAACTGCCAACCAACTGCCTGTAAAGTGTAGAATCTACTTAAGGAGTGGGACAAGTAGTAGTCAAAACAACCCCTGACTGAAAAGGTGTGGGGGCAGGCTTGCAATCAAGCATGCCAAAGCACTGAAGCATATCAAAGGAATACTTATGCTGGTAAATGGAGATCCCCTCTGAAGACTGAATCACCTAAAGACCAAGAAAATAGTGCAGAAGGCCAAGATTTGTCATCTCAAACTGCTCCATCAAGGCTAGCTGAGAATTTTGAATCATAGAGGATGAGCTACCGGTGATGAGAAGATCATCAACATATAGCACAAGAATCAAGATCTCACCCTTAAGATGCTGAATATAGACCATGTGATTAGAATGACAACGAGTGAAACTAGTGGAGAGCAAAAAAGAGTCCATCTTCTCATACCAAGCCTGAGGGGCCTGTTTGAGACCATATAATAAACACTAAAGTTTGCAAACCAAGGAATCATCATGAAAAAATCCCTGAGTTTGCTCCATATAGATCTCCTCCTGTAGGTCACCATGTAAGAAGGCACACTTCACATCCATCTGAAAAATGAGCCATCCTCTAATACCATGTTGGAGTTGAGAAGATACAACACCACAAAAGCCCAAAAGATCTTTGCAAGCAAATAACCTATTACAAGGAGAAGCAAAGAGAAGCAACAAAGGAAATGCTCAAGAATGTGGAGCAATGTATTCACCTGAAAATGTAAAATGAATAATGATACAAAAGATAGTTTTCAACTACATATAAATGAAAACCCTAAAAAGGAAAACCCTAGGCTTGCACAATAATAATTAATAAAGTAATTAATTATTATGCACCTAATGTTAACTTAAGTGAAAAAGAGGTAAAAGGGAACTTTACGTAATTAAACAAATATTGTTTAATTAATAAAGTAAATGTCCAATTACTCTAACACCCACATCTTAAAATCACGTCGACTCACACAACCTTGTCACCCCCTAGAGGGCGCCCATGTTTTTATCTTTTCCAGGTGCATACTCAAAGTGACGGAAGTGGATACCGAATCCCTTGAGCAAACAATCTATGGCGACTATATGGTGAGTGTCTTGGGGGCAGATTCTTCCCTCCCCTTGCATCGTGATTAAAATGATGTTTGGATACTGACTCGGCTAGCTTTCTACACTATGGTTCGTAGTAAGGGTATCCGTTCAGTGTGGCAAATAGATATACTCCCTCGAGAGACCTCCCAACTTTTAGAACAAAGGTTTCGGGGATGGTTATCCTGCGCACTACTGTCAAGTTGGATTTTCATCAACAACTTGTTTTTGATTAAAGTGGGTTGGAAACCTTGGCTTTAGGTGTTCCCACTTAGGTCATTCCCGTAGGGTGAGTACTTTTTCCCACTACGACAGGCCTTCTAAAGGATGTAATAAAGCATTAAATTGCATAAAACAAAAGGTAAGTCTGGTATTTTGATCACCCAGTTAAGGGGGGAGCATAGACCTATTACCCACAATCACAACATGCAAATAATGGTTCAATTTTAAATCCCAAATTGAAAAATTTTCTATTCTAAGTGAAGATGTTGCTTCACTACAAACATGGGGTTTATTTTAACCAAAAGAAAATATGTTTGGTGACTATCCTAGGATTGGTTAATTTTAAATTAAGTGTCTACCCTAGAATTGCTTCATTCTGTTAAAAATAGCATCAGAAAAATTATGTTCGTGGATTGCATCGAAATAAGAATTTAAATTTTTACAAACGAATGCGCCGAAACAGAAGTTGTATGCACTGAAACAGGTTACGTATGCGCTTAAACAGGACACGTATGCGCTAAAAGATTTGGTAAATACGCTGAAACAGTAACCGGATGCGCCGAAACAGGTTATAAATGCACCGAAAGGGTTCTCAGGGATGTGCCAAAACAAGGTGTCTATGTGCTAAAAGAGGTCACGTATGCGCTGGAACAGGTCATGTATGCACAAGAACAGTCATTGTATGCACTAAAACAGGCTTCGTATGCGCTAAACCGAGAGTCGTATATGCTAAACCGTGATTTTTGTCTGTCACCTGCTAGAAAAATCTACAAAAATAGAAGTTAAAATGCGGGGCTTGGCCCCACGGTGGGCACCAGAAATGTGTACATTAGAATGTGTCAATTAAATTGAATCTAATCTAATACACCAATGAAACATTAGATTGAAGAAAACTAAATAAAATAAAGTAAATGCAAACTCTTGACAACAGCTTCTTCAAATTCGTTCCATTGTTCTCTATCTCCAAGGATTCGCTTCAATATGTTTGCTCTCAGTTGTGCAAACACAGCTTATAGAATGGCACTCGAGAGAATGAGATTATTATGAATGCATATGCATCTACAAGATTGAACTATTGAATTAAAATGCTATGAATTGTTAAGATTGAGACTATAATAACTATGTATGAAAGTATGAGATTCGAGGTCCTCTTTTAGCTCATGAAAGGGCTGTATTTATAGATTTTTGAAGGTAGGAATTTGATTGGCCAAGATCGACGATCGAGTTCAAACCTGTTGGAATGAACGGTGAGAGATCGAGAATTCAAAAAAGAGGTGGAATTCTAAGAGACAGAAAATGAAGAGACAATTTGAAAGGTGTCTCTCATAATTAAATAAATAAATCTTTAATTATGTGTGAAAGAAATATGAAAAGGTTTTAATTAAATATTACAAATATTTAATTATGTAAGAAAAGGAAAAGCCTTTTAATTAAATATTAAGAATATTTAATTTTGTGAGAGAAGTGGGAATTTGGAAAATGATTTAATTAAATATCAAAAAGTATTTAATTACATGTGGAGGGAAGAAAATCATTTAAATTTAGAATTTAAACTTTGATAATTAATGTAAATAAATTGTAAAATTTATTTAATTAATTAAGAGGAAGGTAGCATTAATTAAATAAACTTATTTATTTAATTAAATTAGAAGAATTAGAAAATGAACAATATAAATAAATAATTAAATTTATTTATATGTAGAAGACTTAAGAAACATTAATTAAATAATTCATATTTAATTAATTAACAGGTTCAATCGACCGTGACCATTTTTAGATGTGTACAATGGGTAGTAGGAGTTAATGCACCTCTTGGATGTATTTTCCCTTATTTTTCTATATATTGAGCACTCTCATCTCACCTTCACTAGTTTAGCTAGTTCGGTGATCACTCAGTGAGAGTATTGAGAGTATTTTGGAATTTCTCTTGCCTTGTCTTTGTTTTTCATTCATTTCAGGTTTTTCTTCATTCTACTATTTTGATCTTTGATCATCTATTGAGTGAAGTTACATGTGATCTATGACTAACATCGGATCTTGGCTCGATTCTTGTTTCTCAGAGAATCTAACAATGTAGGTAGATCAATACATGCATACAAAATTCTAGGAAAATCACCATTAGAAACACATGGTTTAATATGGAAAAAATATTAATTATAAATGCCTCATAAGATAAATTGATGGAAAAATGAAATGCATTTAACTGAGAATTCCTAAATTTTGGGCTATTTGGCCCCCCACTAGTTACAATATATTCACCAAATTCAAATTTGAGGATATGAAATATTTTTCAATTGGTGAAGAACCGCCACTTCAAAAATGGTTGCCCCAATATTTTGGTATTTTAAAAAAAAAAAAAATTGTAGGTCATCATCATATAATGCAAGAGAAGAGCATGCTCAAATTTTCAAGAACCACCAAGACTTACAACCTAGAAAAATATTATGCACAAATTACCCTTAGATATGAGAAGGGGATTTGCAAATTTGAAGCTTTAATACTATGTTAGAGTCACACAAGGATTCAAGTTCCCAAGATCACTTGCTAAAGCAAAATATCTTTGCACAAGATAGAAAAGAAAGAGCATAAATTTGCAATAATAGATGTAAAATAATATTAAATCAAATGTAATCAATTAAATACAAAATGTACACATGGGACCTTGCTTGAATAGGCAAGGTTGAGAGGTAGGATAAACTAGGATTATGACAAGTGACAATCCTATGTCATGTGATAACTAGGGGATAAGATCACATGTCTACAAGAGACTTCTAGAAAAATTCCTAACTCATTAAGTAAACTTAACATATGAACATGTGTGAATAAGGCCTAACTAGGAATTAATTAGATAATGTGCCTTTCTCACACTACAAAGGGTAAACTAGATAGGAAAAATCCTTGTTCACACCAACAAGTTGGGCCAAAATAAAATTTGATGAGGCATCTAGAGGAAACTTGGGCCTCTCTAGGTTTGTAAGAATTAGATGTCATAGATTCAAAATAGAACCAAATCATTGTTGAATCAAATAAAAAAATTAAGGGATGAACAACAAGGCTGAGGTGCGGGCATTAGTGTTGGGTCTTCAAACATGTCACTAATTCATACTAAATAAAATAAAATAAAGGATGATTTTATGATCATCATTAACTCAATTCAAAAATTAAAAAAAAAATAATGTTTTATCTCAGACTTTGCTCATATATCACTTCTTTCAACTCCTTCAAATTTAAACACATCTACAAAGTAGCTAATATGTCAATAGATTACTTGGTGTATTATGCCATAGATATGCTCTAAGAAAAGAAAATTAGTATTCTTGTGAATGATCTGGAAGAACTACACACTCACATAAATATCAAACATGATATCAACTCAACCTTCACAAGGAATGATCACGAAATTATAAAGAATGTGACTTAATAATCTCTTGATAGGTTAATCCATGTCCTAGATGGAGTGGATCTCCTCAACATGCATAAGATGGAAGAAAAGTCATAAAGAATCTACTCCCACTTTATGAGATGAGATGGTAAAATAGTAATAATTTTGAAGTAGTTCAGGTTTAAAATTCATCACCACCTATCATTAAATGTAAGAACAACATGAATACATCTACTTGAATTGAGGCTCAAAAAGATGTTCAAAAGTTGGTTATTTCTATCTAGTATATGTCATTCAATGGTTGTTAAGAGATTTTTTTGTCACAAATCAAAAATACCAAGTGAAATCTAATATATCATCCATGTTTTTTTGAGTTATGTTGGACTTGGGAGAGGACAAGGAGACAATGAGCTCAATGGCCAATCTAATGGTGAAGAAACACGTGCTCAATGGTCTAAACATAATATTGCATATTTCTACTCCTTTCCTTGGACTACCGATTGGAAATGGAGCTCCAATGACTAATGGCTTCACAATAGTTTAATGGAGACCATTTATTACCAAAAACAATCTATCAATGGAGGCAAGAAGGAGGTAAAAATCAAAGAAAGGGGTGGACTTCTTGAAGTAGGTTATTAGATTAAACCATGAGACTAGCATAGAATGAATAATATCCTTGTTTACTATCATGCCAATGGAGGAGGATGATTGACTATAAGAAATGATATAGATATTACACTATTTTTAATAAATAATATGTAAAATCTCTTTAAATTTAGGACATTTTGATTATAAGTTCTAATATTGTTATAACTTTCAAAAATTTCCAAAAAAACCTAAAATATAAACCCTTTATATCACTATTTAATGAAAAGGAAACAATCATGATTACAATTTATATAAAAAATATGAATGAAAATTCCAATATACTTAATATAAGTTAAATTAATATAAAAATATATATCTTATTAAAGTAAGAAATTAAAAAAAAATAATTATGAATATATAATAATAGTGATAACTTCCTTGGTAGTTGTAGAAGGCCATATATCACAAACAATTAAGGACGAAATTATAACTATGAAATTGGCTATATGGTTGATTATTGTTGTGCTTGTAAAGTCTTAAACTAAAATGATTAAAATATCATTTTCAAGTGTAAGATCTCACTTTTATGAAGCGTTTGGACATTAGTAGTGATTGCAATTGACAAATTAATCAATTGAAAAGTAGGTTGGTCGTAATAATACAAAGTCCTTAGATTCAATAATACCCCAATTATATTATTTGCTTTCGTAAGCTTCATGATTTCAATAAGCAACTTTAAGAACTATAAAATATCCACAACTTTACCTTTGGATATCCCATGAATTTAAAGAGTTCAACTTAATTTCATTCATGTTAGGTAGAGATGGGAAGTTAGGTTCATGGAGGGCTTGACTTTATAACATAGTTCTATAATTTCTAGTTAATAATAAATTATAAGAGTTATAAATATTTATTATGTGTATATTTACTTATTTATATAAATATAAAAAAGTTTTTTTATTAGAATATTTTGAGTATGTGTAATTTTATCAATCATAATTTTGAAGTGGTTATTTTCTTAAAAAAAATTGTTTTTGTTAATTTTTATATTTAATATATTAGGATAAGTTTGTTGGACTAACCGTCAGCATCTCCATTCGGGTTCGCAACATGGTTTAACCGCCTCCCGTGGATCTTAACTGACACTTGTATCGGGCATTGACAGTTCGATCTTTTGGTGCAACAGTAAGGCCAACAATTGTTATCAGATCTGGTCACAAATTTGAACCCCTCGGGTGACACTGAGGGAGGGATTTTTGGACTAACCGTCAGCATCTCCCTTTGGGTTCGCAACATGGTTTAACTATCTCCTGTGGATCTTAACTAATGCTTGTATCGGGCATTGACAGGTCAATTTTTTGATGCAACGACAAGGCCAACAAAGTTATCACTGATGTTCTCATTTCAAGTATGTAAGGTTAATTTAAAGTTACATTAAGTAAGCATTAAGAATATTATGTGTAGTATAGGTATATTTGTGGAAACTACCTGCAACATCTCATTTAGGTTTAGGTTGAGCAAATAGAAAATAGTCATGGTAAGAGGGAGAAGATTGACAAACACTAAATTTTCTAAAACAAATTTGGGATCTAATCTCGTTGCAAGCAATAAAAAATGGATCAAACATACCTATTATTATCATACACAAAAACATCACATATTTGTTCAAATTTTAATATTGTAATATAAATTAGAGAAGAGAAAAATATATTTTATTAATCAAAACTACTATAAGTTAAAAAAAATGTGTAAAATAAAAATGAAAGAGAATGTTTAACACCTTTCAAACAAAAAAAACATAGAATTATTACTATAGACAACAAAATTAATAGTTGTTTAAATCAATAAATTTGGACCCCTTAAAACAATAACCATTTAAAGCAAGAAAAGAACAATCATTCATATTTAAACTAGTAGTAATGATAAACTTAAAATATAAGATTAGAAACCAATTTTTATAATGTTTTGGGTCACATACCTATATTTAGAATGTGTAATTGAAGTAAAAGGAATCAATCTAGAATCAACAATGTAGAGTATATATAAATATAGCATGCATAAGATAGTTATGAAAATAAATGAAATGAAAAAAAATAATGGTGATTTATTACAAGGGTTCATATAAGAAGTCAAAAATAATAAAAGGAAACATAATAGAAAAAAGGTAACAATCATAGAAATAATTATTAAAATGGTTATGGGGTTCATCTCATAGCACAATGGTTAAGGTATGATATTGTTGTATTTTCACCAGGGTTCAAATCTCCACTGGACCATTGTGATCGCAAGCACTATTTCTTTTGTTGATCTAATGTGCTCGCAAGCTTGTACCAGAATGTTGATGCTATTATTGGCCTTCATATCATGAGACATACGTTCATTCCTATGTTGTGTTCTAATCCCTCACTAGATTGGCATGCTCACAAGCTTTGTGCCCCTATTGGGATACTGTGCTCAAGAGCTTGGGCTCTTCACTTGTGTTCATGCCAAGGAGGAGGTCCCCCATTTGTGGCATCTCTTGGATCGAAACTAGACTAAAAAAAATTAATTCACCGATCGAAATTTTTTTATTAAAATGATTCTAAAAAATTTATGTAAATTTATGTTTGTATTAATATTTTAGACCATTCTTTGTGATTTATCTTCAAAATGAGAAAAAAATGTGTATTGTAGGTTTTATTTGATAAGAAGTGTCCAATTAACAGGGAAAATGAAAAGATGAAATAGGGATTAAATAATAAAATTTTAAATTTTTGAAAAATAGAACAAGGAGGGTTAATGAGTGTTTTCAAGGTGAAAATAAAGGAGATGGATAAGGTGGTTGATCAAGGAAAAAAAGTTGATGACAAACTAATTAAAAAATAAAATATGTTAGAAAAAGAAAAAAGTAGGAAGGTGAAATATATTGACACAAACATAAATTAAAAATTAAAATTAAACTACCAAAGCAAGAAACAAAACAACAAAAAGAAGAAAAGAAATAAATTCATGAGAAAACAAAGATAGAGAGGGATTAGGGAGATAAAGAAGGGGGCAAGACATGTGGAGAAAGAAAAAAAGAAAATAAAAAAGAAGCAAACCCACAAGGAAAGTGATGAGGGGAATAAGTAAAATCAAGAGAAAGGTGTGATTTGTGTCCAAGGGAAATTAAAATTAGTTGCTAAATGAAACATAGACCTCAAACCAGAAGTTGTCAGTCTTTAGGTAGAGAAGAATGTAATAACATTACCTTCTTAGCTAAACCAATATGAAGCCTCCCATAGGCATTCGACTTTGGAAAAATAAAATATCACCATGTGTCTTGATACATCACAAGCTTTATCCAGGCTCCTGGGGGAATCTAACTCACAAGCCACAATTCAGGAAGTGAATGATCTTGAATCAATGGTAAATAAAATTCTTATAAAAGTAGGTGGGTAATAGACAAAATAGCCTAGCAAGTAGCAAAAGAAGAGGATCTATTTGATTTCACAAAATCCCCAGAAATGTCCTCACCTCCAAAATGGGTCAAAAAATTTAAAATAAAAAAGCTTCAAGAAGAAATAGCAACAAAAATCCAAACTACTATGAACAAATCAGTGTCGAGACCAAGGAGAGTGTGTCTCTCTTTGAAACCGCAATGAGAATAATCTTATGGAATGTTAGGGGAATCAATGCCCCTAACAAGAAATGCCTCATAAAGTGTCAAATAGATTCAAGCAATGTTGATATCGTCCTCCTACAGGAAACAAAATTCTCACAGGATTAGAACACACAAATCTTCCCAAAATGGTTAAAATGGGGCTTCATGCATTCCCCCTCAGTGGGTGCATCTAGTGGATTGGTAATATTATGGAACTGTTCAACAATCCAGATAGAAATGATGGCCTCTAATCAGAAATTGATACTAGAAAAAGTAACACATTTCAACTCCTCTTTCTGGATCTTCAACATTTATCTTAGTATCTTCTTAATTAAATGCATTATTTGCATGCAACTATTGAAGGGACATACAATTTTTCTAACAACACTCTTTTAGACTTGGTCACAGACTATCACATGCTTAAATTTAATATCTAGCTCTTGATTATTATAAACTATCACGTGTTTAATTTTAATATCTACTTGTTGAGTATATTATAATCTTTTATGTTAAATGTAGTCTTTAAATGTTGAGTATAATTTCTATCTTCCAAGGTAGGTAGTATCCAGTTGCTTATGTAATACCATAGTTGTGTATATAATATAAACGTTGATAAGTAGTATCATTTACTTTTTATGTAGATAGTTAGTAATTGTGTTTATATTTATTTTGAATTCTTTATAGATGTTAGACTCATTTGGATATTTTTATTATTCTTGTAGGTTTCCAAATGAGACACTCATTGCAAGGTAACATGTAATAAAATGGTATCTACTTCCATATCCATTATTTTATGAGTGTTTTATATTTACTTTCATGTCATATGTGTATTGTTAAGAAAAAATCGATTGCGGAACAAACTTTTCCTAATGTCAAAACTAAGAGGAGAAAGAGATATGCCTTTTAAACTTTGCAATTACAGTTCACTAAGATGCAAATGAAAGAAATAACACAATTGAGAAATAAATTCAAACACAATTGACATAGATTTACGTGGGAAAACCCTAACGGGAGAAAAACCGACCACACCAAAGAAGATCACTTGTATTACAGTAAAATGAATTACATACATGTTACAGACTCTTCTTTTCATATGTCAATTTATAGAAACAAAATTTCCCTAATCAACCTTGTACAAAATATCATTGTTACAATGCTTTCATTTAGCATACAATGAAGTTCACACAATTTTGATCACTCAACTGTCAAAATCTCCAACCAGACCCTCGACTGAACTATTCATTCCTGCTCAAGCGATTTGTTTGTTTCCCACAAGAGAACGGTCACAACAGTTCAACTACCAATCAGTTTGCATTTTGCTTCTCTCATTGGTCCAAGATAGAACACATAGGATAGACACTTGGTCAACAGACTTCAACTATATCACTCATCGGCAAGACAACAGACTATGTCTCACCGATGCCAAACTACCCACAGACCATTGCACACTGCATCGACTTCTACTAGTCTATCACTCGGACTTGTTGAAGTCTCCCTGATCTCAGGACCATCGAAAAGACCAACGCTATAATAAATAAATTGGAAATTCACACCAATGGTTCAAGTCTCCCCTATGTCCCAAAGAACACCAAGAACCTGCATATCAACAAGAGTCACATCAATCGTTCATCAGGAGCAGATCCATCGGCAAGAGTAGTACTATCGACAAGAGATCAGGAATTCACGTCGATAGCCCAAGTCTCCCCGACACGTCCATCACCAAGAGTCTCCCCAATGATCTTCATCACCCAGACATCTTCCATCGGAATGAGTTAGAAATGTCACTTTGACTGTTTTCGTCACACCGATGGTTCTCATCACCAAGACAACCACAGGGTCATGTCGACATCGCCAAGACTTTTTTGTCGGAATGAGTTTGGAAACTCACTTCGATAGTTCATGTCACATCAATGACTTCCATCGGCAAGGTAGGTCCAAGGTCACAACAATCCGATCCCTCCAAGATAGTTGCTCATTGGCAAGACATTCCAAGGGTCTCACCGATACTGCTCTTTCAGGAGTTCCATGTCAGTAAGCATTGAGGCACTTTTTCCAACAATCTCCCACTTGACAAAGATCTTATTGAAACCTCCAGAGCACAACAAAACTACTAAGATTCATGAGCACTAAGGCCCATCGAACTGGCACACCACCTGAACTTGTTTGTGCTCACTAGTTTCGTCAATGCATCTGCAACATTTTCCAGATTATCCACCTTTTCTAAAGAGACCTTTCCATCCTCCACCATATCTCATAAAAAGTGATATTGCACATCGATATGTTTCATCCTGGCATGGAAAGTTGGATTTTTCTCTAGACAAATAGCACTCTGACTGTCACAGTAAATTATAATCTGTCCTACATCAAGCCTAGTGTTAGAACACAAATGTTTTAACCAGATTGCTTCTTTACAAGCGTGAGTTGTTGCCATGTACTCAGCCTTTGTAGTGGACAAAGTGACTACAAATTTTTGCTTGCTCATCCAACTAATTGCACCACCATTCAACATGAAATTATATCCACTGGTGGACCTTCTACTATCAATGTCCCCTGCCCAATCAGAATCCAAATATCCATGAATGTTGAGAGTCTTTTGTAATCCAACCAGATTTTCATGGTAACACAAAGCATATTTTGAAGTGCCCCTCAGATATCTAAACACTCTTTTCACAACATCCCAATGTGCCCTTCCTGGATTCACAATAAATCGACTAAGAACTCCCACTGCTTGGGCAATTTTTGGCCTTGTACAGACCATTGCATACATTAAACTGCCAACTGCACTAGAAAAAGGCACTTTGGCCATTTCCTCCATCTCAGTAGGATATTTTGGACAATCTTCAACAGATAGATTTGTCCCCTGCAAAACTAGAACATCTAGATGTTGTAATCATTCATACCAAATCTCTCCAAAATAGTATTGATATACTTACTTTGGCTAAGCCAAATATTTTTTCCCTTTCTGTCCCTGGTTATTTCCATCCCTAGAATATACCTGGTTGCACCAAGATCTTTCATTTCAAACTTTGTAGACAACTGAGATTTTAGATCAGAAATCATCAACTTACTATTTCTTATGAACAACATATCATCAACGTAAAGGACAATAATAAGAACATGGTCATTTTCAGTCTTGTAGTACACACAATGATCTAATTTTGATCTTACAAATCCCAATGACAAAACAAAAGTGTCAAATTTCTGGTACCACATTCTAGGAGATTTTTTTAATCCATATAGAGATTTTTTCAACTTGCAAACCAAATTTTCTTTACCTTTTCTCACAAAGTGCTCAAGCTGGGACATATAGATTTCTTCTTCAAGATCACCATGAAGAAATGTTTTCTCACATCCATCTATTCAATCTCTAAGTCATATGCTTTTGCAAGTGACAAAATAAATCTAATAGACGTCAGCTTGACTACTAGAGAAAAAATTTCTCCATAATCAATTCCCTCTACTTGGGAATAACCCTTCACAACCAATCTCAAATTATACTTTTCAACATAGCCATCCAGACCAATTTTATTTTTAAACACCCATTTGCAACCCACGGGCTTTCTACCTTCAGGCAATGGGACCAGATCCCAAGTATCATTTTTCTTTAATGATGCCATTTCTTCATTCAAGGCTTCCAACTAGGAATTTGAATCAAACATTTCAACTGCCTCTTTTACAGTCCTGGGCTCATCAGCATTAGTAATCAAAGCGTAGGCACAACTAGAATCTATCATAGATAATCCATACCTATCTGGTTGTTTCTTCTCACGTGTAGACCTTCTCATAGGCTGAGGCTGGGGTTGTGGTTCTTCTTCTTGTTCAGAACTCTCATAGTTTCTCGAACTCTCCTTAGTTTCAGGTACACTTTCAATGTGTTCCTCTTTTTTAGGAGTTAGAGGTATCTCAACAACATCATTATCCTTTTTATCTCCTTCCATCCCTAACTGTAGATCCACTAAATAAGGTTTCTATTCCTAGAAGATTACACTTATGTTGTACAATACCTTCTTAGTCACAAGGTTCCAAAGCTTGTATCCTTTCACACCAAGGCCATACCCAATGAAGATACATTTTTCAGCTTTGTTATCCAATTTATATCTCTTTACATCCGGAACATAAGCATATGCTTTGCAACTAAAGACACGAATATGTCTCAGAGAGGGCTTCTTACTAGACCAAACTTCCATAGGCGTTTTATCAACAAGTGTTGACAAAGGAGACCGATTTAACAAGTAACATGTTGTAGCCATAGCCTCAGCCCAGAACTTCTGCTCCAGACCAACATTTGATACCACTTGTTAAGAAAAATTTGATTGCGGAACAAAATTTTCCTAATGTCAAAACTAAGAGGAGAAAGAGATATGCCTTTTAAACTTTTGAATTACAGTTCACTAAGATGCATATGAAAGAAATAACATAATTGAGAAATACATTCAAACACAATTGACACCAGATTTATGTGGGAAAACCCTTAAGGGAGAAAAACTCACCATACCAAAGAATATCACTTGTATTATAGTAAAATGAATTACATACACGTTACAGACTCTTCTTTTCAGATGTCAATTTATAGCAACAACATTTCCCTTATCAAACTTGTTCAAAATATCATTGTTACAATGCTTTTATTCAGCATACAATGAAGTTCACACAATTTTGATCACTCATTTGTCGAACTCTCCAACCAGACCCTCGATCGAATTGTTCATTCCTACTCAAGAGTGATGTTCATTTCCCACAAGAGAACAGTCACAACAATAAGTGCCAATCAGTTTGCATTCTTCTTCTCTCATTGGTCCAAGACAGAACACGTAGGATAGACACTTGGTCAACAAACTTCAATTGTATCGCTCATCAGCAAGACAACAGACCGTGTTTCATAGATGCCAAACTGCCCGTAGACCATCGCACACTGCACCAACTTCTACTGGTCTATCACTCAGACTTGGTGAAGTCTCCTTGATCTCAAGACGATCAGTAAAAGACTGAAAAGTCACACTGATGGTTCAAGTCTCCCTGATGTCCCAAAGAACACCAAGAACCTACATATCAGCAAGAGTCACACTGATTGTTCATCAAGAGCATACCATCAACAAGAGTAGTACTATTAGCAAGAGATCGGGAAGTCACGTCGATAGCCCAAGTCTCCCCGATGTGTCCATCGCCAAGAGTCTCCCCAATGATCTTGATCACCCAGACATCTACCATCAGAACAAGTTAGAAATGTCACTTTGATTGTTCTAGTCACGTCGATGGTTCTCATTGCCAAGACAACCATAGGGTCACGCCAACATCGCCAAGACTTCTATTTTCGGAATGAGTTTATCCGACAATTCATATCACGTTGATGACTTCCGTTGACAAGACAGGTCCAAGGTTAAAGAGATTTGATCCCTCCAAAACAATTGCTCGTCGGTAAGACATTCCAAGGGTCTCACTAATACTGCTCTTTCAGGAGTTCCATGTCAGTAAGCATTGAGGCACTTTTTCCAACATGTATGATATACCTTAACATATATTATCCTGGTAGCTTTCATCCAATTTAAAGTTGGGAAAAATATAATGATTAAAATTGTATTCCTTGCAATTTTTCCCTTCATTTTGATTGACTTTGGCTAGGTTATCTTTGTAGATACTAAAAATTATCCTAGGCCTCCGACCTCTAACCCTCCATCATTTCCCCTTTCATCCTTAATAATTAGATAATTTTGATTATTTAATTATTTCCCAATATCATAAGTCCTCTATTAATTAAATAATTTTAATTATTTAATTAATTCATTTCTAGCTTTATATTCTCTTCTCTTGATTAATTAAATAAATTTTATTTATTTAATTGTCATCTTCTTCTAATTTTGAATTAAATTATTATTTAATTTGCAAATCAGCTTGTCACATGTCCCACTTTTGAATTAAATTGTTATTTAATGAAAAAGTCAACCTGTCACATGACCTCTATAATTAAATAATATTTTTATTATTTTATTATTCATTTTCCTCTTTGTGTTGCCAAAAAGTGTAGTCTTTGACACTTTTTCACTCATTTTGGCCTTGTTTTACCTTGATTCAGTCTTGAAAGCTTGCAAATCAACAATAATCTAACATTGTTTTACTAAGGTGTTGTGAAGTGTTGTAACACACCTTCCCACTTTTCTAAGACCCTTTCAATACAATTCACCTAAACAACACCCTTCTACCCCTTTCCAAGCCTTGTGTCAAGGTGTTGTGAAGTGTTGAAAGGCATTTTCACATCTTCCTAGGCTTGTCATCTACTAATTAACCCTTTTCTTATTCTAATTTGTCCCCTATATGTACCTTTAGTCCCGACTTAAGTGTGTTTCGAGAGGCAAAGCTAATAAACTTCATTAAACATCATTTTATTCCTGACCACCACTTGAATTTGCACAAGTGGACTAGGTTGCCACCTTGGGTGACCTAGTCCCTTTTGGCATAAATTCCAAATTTAAGACAAAAATCTAATGGGAATTTTCCTCCAAAACCCTAGTGTCGGCCTATCATGTTGCATTTTCAAGAAAATTAGGGTTTAGCATGTATAAGTAAGGGTTTTCATCCTCATTTTGTCCTCTCCTTAGATCATTTTTCACCTTCACAAGTACTCTTGCGCTCAAGCTTCCCAAGCAAGCAATCAAGCACAAGGGTATCACAAGCAACCTCCATTGGATTTGGTTCTTGCATGTTGCAAACTTTAACTATCAAAGGTTTGGTAAGTGTTTGTATTGTATTCATCATTCAAGCATCCTTTCCTTTTATTAATTCTTATTTGGGTTTAGCTACCATCAAAGGGGTTTGACTAAGGGAAACCCCTAACCCTTTGTCTCCTCTTTACATGTGTGATTTACAGGTTTTTGTATGGAGGTTTGTCAACAAGAAAGGTGCCAAGAAGGTGTTCTCAACTCATCAAGATCACTCAAGTCAACAAAGTCCAAGTTGAAGCTTGGAGACCTCTTTCAGCCCATTTTCTGTAGAATCTAAACTAGACACCCATCAAGACCCGAAGTATAGATCGAAGGCCCCAATCTCTACTTCCAAATTCTTAGAAACTTAGAAGAGGACTAGGTCGGCCATAATGGCAACCTAGTCCCTCTGAGCCTATTTTTTGGGGATTTTGACATTTTTGGATACCCTTTTGGCAGAAACCCACTTTGGTATATTTTCCCAACAGGAGGACTAGGTCGCCCATTTTGGTGTAAGTGTCCCTGTGAAGCTTTCAGATAGATTCCAGAACATTTTGGAGCTCCTCATCTGCAACTTCCAATACCCAGGTGCACCACTTCTGTTATTTCTAGTTTCTTTCCAGTTTGCAAGCATTTAGGTCATTTACTTTACATTGCATGTAGTTTAGATTTACATTGCATGTAGTTTAGATTTACATTGCTTTACATCTCATGGTTAGCTTAGTTCCATTACTATACAACATTTAGACACACTTTATCACACACAACACAACCCTACATAACCCATATCTTTGAATGAAATCACTGAAAAAACACCATATCGACAAAGAGGAAAGAGTGTCATTCCTCAACCGAGTGCTCCTAGGTGAAAAACCTAAAGGGAATCCTCTTTCCCTTTCTTGAATATATTTTTGGTGGTTCACTCTCCAAACAAATAATTTTATAACTATTTGAATTCCTCCTACAACCTCTTTTTTTGTGCCAATCTTATCTTCCATATCAAATCTTATCTTCTCTCATCTCATTCTATTTCATCCCTTGATTGAATTATCTTATAATTCAATCCTAGCCATTCATCTTTATCATTGCCCTAATAATAGCCATACCTTTATTTCATCCTACAACTTTCATTCTTGGCCATTGATTAACACATCTTATTGACATTCAATCTCAGACTTTCATTCAAAATTGTCTTTTCTATAAAATATCCTATCATTGCCATTTTGACATCTAGTCTATCTACATCTTATGCTATCTTCAACTAATGCAAGTACATGTTATTAGTGTGAGACAACAATCTTTAATATTTTTCTAGGCATTGTCATAGGCTTATTATTGCACACTCAAATCTGAGGGCATCAAGTATATTTTAAGCAAAATGGAGAAGGGCAATGGAGGTGAAGCAATGATGGCATGAAGACTTTATGGTAATATTACTTTATATTTCATCTTTTTATGCTTATTTGTGCTCTATTGTTGGTTTAGGGTTAGTTTTTATGTTATTTTATATTAACCTATAATTTTACCCTAGATTACATTGGTGAACCTGACATGAAAGTAATAAGATTTTGCATAAATTTTAGAAATTTTTAGTTTTTCAGGTATGTGACGCAACTGACAGCTGGAACGACGCAATTGCAAAAAGCCAGTGTGATGCAACTGACTTCTGGAAAGTCGCAACTGCTTTAGGATAAGGAATATCATTTGGGTTGCTTTTATTTTTTAATTTATGGTTTATTCTCAGTTACTTATTTGATTTACATCATCTAACATTATTTTAGCATCATATTGGTTTCTGGTTTGGTCGAATTTGCTTGTCCTTTTTATGTTTTGTAGCTATAGGTTTTTGTGACACATATGCTTGGAGCATCACTGCAACTATTTGGAACAACATTGCACATTTATTTTGCATCCATTTTCAAATTTTTCTTGTTGTTTTTGGTTTATGGTTTCAATATTTATCAATTAACATCATAATCAGATCAGTTGGGTCTTTGGTTTGGTTGAAATTGGTCATTTTTATTGTGTTTTGCAGTTACAGGCATGTTCGTTGCAACTATTTGGGGGAATGAAAAAATTGATTCAAACTTCACCGAACCTCTATGATGCAGTCACTATTCTAAAAGCCATAGTCGATAATTTATGAACCACATTTGTCAAAGTGAGTGAGCCGCAACTGCTAGTTACAGTGATGCAACTACCTATTTTCCAAAATCTCTAATTTTCATAGGATTCCTCAATTTTATCTTTTTGCATCTGGTAGATTAGGGGTTTTTTGGTATTAATATCTTCTTTGCAGTGTGTGGCATAGGTGGAAAGGAGGAATTTTCATTTGATTTTTCTAACTTGTTGTCTTGTCTCACTTTGCAATTTTGTTGAATCACACTCATTTGGTTAAAATTAACTTGCATATTCACTCATTTGGGCTAAAATTTCCAACTTGCATACTCACTCATTTGGTTTAAAATTAACCTTGCATATTCACTCATTTGGGCTAAAATTAATAACAACTTTGCATCAAGTGTCTTCTTTCACATATTACGTGCTTTGGGGGTTAAAATAAATCATTGTCTTCTTTGTCTTGTGGTCTTGCATTTTTTTGTAGAGGTGTTTATGCTCTTCTCTTGCACCATTTTGGTGATCTTGAGAATAAAAAACATCTCTTAACACTTGCATTATCACCCACACATTTTGATTTATTAAGGTTAATGAACACCATGCAAGTGTGAGAAAAAGGTGTTGTGTATGCTCTCTCCTTGCACTTCGTGCAATCTTGGAGATCAAAAACAACATACTTGTCTCACTTTTGTTTACCCTTAGAGGACTTGCCTCCCAATTTGTGAGAGGGAATGACCCAGGCAATACTTTCATTTCAGTCTGCTATATAAATAATTGTGGTTATGATGAGAGTCATCAATCACCTAGTGCAAATGTTCTATACTGATAGATATCTCCCTCAGTATCCATGAGATGCGTCAAACCCTTTCTAAGGGTTGGGAGGCCTCTTAAATGAGTGAACCGTCACATGTATAGACACCAATATATCCCAAAATACGGATTAAGAACCAACTCATTAGAAGCTACCCTTTTGATTCAATTTTTGTGATGTTATTAGTGCCAGGGTGAAGCACCACACCCTTAAGATTCTTACACCCAAAATTTGGCTCTCTTCAGTGATACAGAATTCACTGGCTTGTATAAGTCACTTGCCTTTTGGGCTTGAGACTTTCCACAAAGATGGTGATTGTGGTATTCTTCCAGTGTAGGTGGCCCCTACTTGTTCACTGTCGCAGGCAAGAGGTGACACATTCCCTAACCAAGTTTCTCCTACGGGTCTCCCTCCCTTGTGTCAAAGGAGGTTCCTAGAGTGGGTCTAGGAGTGTCACCATCAACCATTGACCTTAGGGATAGACAAGTGTTTTATATGTGTGATATTTTTTTTGATATGTGTTATACCTGTGGAAATTTTGGGTGAATAAACCCTAGAACATACACATTACGAACACACTTTTGAAATTTTCATACCAGTCCAAGTGTTTTCATATTTTCTACAGTGTTTTCTATTCATATATTTTTTTAAGCCAGATCCAAAATTGAGTACAAAACCATCAACTTAGGGTCAAATAAATTTTTCACCATAACTAACTGTTAAACACCACAACTTTTGTTCAAAAAAACACAACTGAGATTCCCATAATGACGCAACTATTACAAAAAACACCACAATTGAGACTCAGAACGACACAACTACCTACTATTGAAAATTTTGGGGAAAACAAGGATAGTCCATTCTTCGATCAATTCTTAAGCATTACCTTATCCTCCAATCATAGACTTTCAATCACCAAATCTTCCATTTTTATTCCATTCATTCCTCCTTCTTTGCATTAGTTACATTTTCCCATAGTTCAAATATTAGGTCATCTCTTAACTTGTAAGCATCTTGTTGTAGACTTTGGCTTTGGAAACTTATCAGACTTTAGAGCAATCCATAGTGACAAAATCATATTTATCTTGCCTTCACTTTTCCATCATCTTATTCCCTTGTCATTTATGTTGTCTCCTCAACTCACAAGGCTATTTTGAGACCACCTTTGTCAACTCATCATTTCAGTACTTACCATCATTGAGGTCTTGATAGATCAGATTTTTAACCTTGGCTATCTTAGTTTGACTAGTAACCTTACCTTAGATTTTCCACAAGGTGCTTAGTTGTCATAATATTAGTCATCATCTTGTACATATTATCATTTTCACTCCTCATCATCCTTCTACACTTAAATTTATACATTTTAGTCTCACCATACATCTTGGACCTCATTGTGACATTTATACTATTGACATCTTCATTATTGTCACTTTGAGATTCATATCTTGGCCCTCATCAGGAATATCATATACTTTGGAAAATATAAAAACATAGTTGCATAACCTTGGTCATAGTCATACCTTTGCATAGTCATATCCTTGAATTTGGCATCACACCACATATCATTTCCCACTTTGCAAGTCCTTTTATGGTCAAAACAAGGTTATAAAAGAAACAAAAAGAGGGACTTTCCGCGAGATGATGAATTTTTCAACCCCTTCGATAATTCCTCCCATGGGGTACCTAGATCACAAAAATAATTTCCCAATCCATTTGAAAAAATCATAATTAGAGACAAAGAAGGATGTGTCACTATAGAGTCCAAGTAGAGGTTGTCACACAAGATCCTGAAATAGCCTCTTTTATGGATGAAATAGTGGCATTAGACCCTCAACACTTCCTACCTAAACTATTGCATGAAGGAGCCACACTGCCCCATGGTTTTGACGTCAATGCATTACAAGCAATCCCTCCTCTAAAAAAACAAGACCAATGACATAATACACCTACCTCTAGTGGCTCCATCCCACAAGTCAATACTTCCAATTCACTAGGAGGCTCCACTCAAGACTCAACTACAATCCATACATCACCATTTGGCACCCAAATAAAGGCACAGGGAATGAAACATAGCACAACATAACCCCCTAACACCACATTCATTTGTCATGGGTTTAGACAAGTCAAGATGTCATGTATAGATTTTATGGATTATTTAAATGCAATTATTAATCATGATATTGATTATTTAAATTGAAGTTAAATGATTATTCAAATTGAAGTTAAATTGAAATTGAAATTGAAATGCAATTTTATATTTAAATTTGGGGTTTGTCGTTGCTAATGGAAACTTGAGTGTGAGTGAACGCAGGAACAGGTGAACGTGATTGAAGGCGAGAACATCGATCAGTAGGGTCGTTTTAGCCATTAGACGTTTATGAGGATGATGGAATCACATACACTCACTTAGTTGATATTTTAATGCATTTTTGTGATTACTGTGGTTGCAAATTTTTAATTAAATTTTATTGATTTCTCCAAAATGTGGAAAAATATATGTTGCTTTAAATGACGATTTTATTAATTTGTGAGAAAATAGATTTTTATTTAAATAACCAAATTATTTAAGTCAATATTTTATCATTATTTGAAAATAATGATGCTTGTATTTTGAAATTTAATGAAATAGACTTTTATTGTGAAATTTAATAAAATGTAATAAAAATTGTGTTTTAGAATTATTTGTTTTTATTTGAAAATTATGAAAGAGGAAAATATTTAAATGTAGAAATTAAACAAAGATCTAAAATGGAGTTATTGAAAACAATTTAGAAAACAATTCACGTCAAATTGAAATGGCATTCAAAACTTCAGTTAAACAAATTGAAGAAAAATATCTTCAATTAATTTGAAAAGCAATCAGATTTCAAAACTTGGAGTAAAAAAATTTGATCTAGAGATCAACCTCAATTTGTGGATCTGATTTCTTGTTAATATCTATCAATGCATGAGAAGGAAATCATTCTAGAGAAATTTTGAATTGGCACAGTGAGTGAAAATCCGTCCAAGAGATCTGATATAGAGGTGGTTAGAAGAGAAGGAAGGAAGTGGTTTTTATAGAGGAGATTGAATCAGAGGAGAAACTCATGCGCGACCTAGAGAGAGAGGTCAGGAAAATTGGTAAACTAAAGATATTTTCCCCATATGCACAGACTTCCTTTATTGATACGTGGCCAGGGATAGGAGGGAGGAAGCACAAAGTTCTCTCTAAGCAAGCAAGGTACATGCTTAAGAGGAGAAGGGTGACTGTGTGAAGAGGAAGAGGAGTGTTGGTCTAAGACTATCTTCCCTCTTCTCATATGCAGCCACCAAGTCTCCCCAATTCCCGTGCTTATAATAAGCAAGAAGAATTGTACGTAGGGAGAACAAGTAGGTGAAGGCCACGCAAAAAAAAGACAAGATTTCCTCACCCTCTATTCACACATAGGTAGCAAAGCTAAGGGCAGGTGGCAGGGAAGGAGGCAACAGGGGGAAGCCTTGAATGCATGAGGAAAGAGAGGGTGTGCAAGGTAAGGTAGAAGGAAGGAAGAAGTAAAGCACACCAGGGAAGAAGAAAGGGAGTTAGGGTTTGGTTTCCAAAAAAATAAAAAAATAAAATACAAAGAGAACTATGGGTTGGCATGAGTGGAAGGAAGAGAAGTTTTGAACAAGGATAAAATACATAGGAGAGACCAAAGAATATTCATGGAGAGACTGAGAAGCTACAAGAAATTGACAGAGGAAGCACACCTACAAACATTTTCAAAATTACCAGGTAGAATTAAAACCAATTTACAATTTTATAGAAGTGTTAAAAATTCTTCTCTAATTCTTGTGTTTAGTTTAAAAATCAAAAGAGAATCTTTGTTTTATTAATTTAGAAAAGAATAATCTCCAGATTTCTTTGCAAATCTATTAAAAATATCACTGTTCCTTTACATTTTGTAGAAACTTTCAAACAATCAAACTATAATTTTTCCAGAGAACATTGAAAAATTAGAAACAAAATATTTTAGGAAGAATTTGAATAGAAAACAATGAAAAACAACTGAATATCCATTTAAGAGAAACTCGGATTTATTTTCTGAAAGTATTCAAAACAGAATAGTTTTTGATGAAATATCTTTTAAACTTTTAAATGTGATTCCAAAATAGAAGATAAAATCAGTAAATTTTGCAATTAAAAACTCAATCATTCAAAACAAAAACTGAAACGATTTATTTTAAATTATGTTCTTAAAAAAAAAGTATTTATTTATTTTTTGCATGTATGAAAAACAGAAAATAAATCAATTAAAATTAAGGACGATTTACTTGAGAACTAAAGGAATTAGGACTATTTCACAGAGAAAACAAATTAAATGAGGAAATTGAACGAAAGAACGTGTGCTCATTTATGCTTGTTTTTATATGTACTTAATTTACATACTAGAGATACACCTTCTTTATTTTTGATTATTTAATTTACTCGATTTAAATATTAATTTCATTTCATTTATGGATTAAAATGATGAAAAGAACAACTTTTAAATTGTTTTCACTTCAAACAAAATTTATGTTTTATTGGTTTTGAAAGATTGTATTTAATTGATTGGAACCATGCATGCTTGATAAATGAAAGTGCATGTCATATTTTTAGAAAGTTACCTTCCAGGACGGGTGCCGAATATGGGTTATTAGAGAGTGTAGTTTTGCTTTTCCAAAACTACTTTATTTGTCGTGCATGACATTTTACTTGGCCAAGTAACTTAAGGACCATTAAAATAGATGGAATTATTGAACTCTCACCATATCCTAGTATCGAACTTGCTTATTTCTTAAATGAATAAGAAAAATGAAAATGCTTGTGGTTTTACTAGTTATACTAGGCACACACCATTCCATCTTGCTTGTCGATTGCTTTTTGCTAAGCAATTTGTGCAGGGTCGGGTATTCTTTGAATGATTTAAGAATTCCGAGGAAGCGTAAGCTTCGAGGTTGGGTGGAAAAAGTACCTAATCCTTGTTCTCGTCTTCTTTATGAAGATATGCTATTGGATTGAAGATCAAAGGATGTCATCTTCATTTATGTTTTTATGTATTCTTGAATATGTATTGAAGAGCTTAAGGCAACTAAATTCCTAAGTCTCGAATTGTAACTTATATTACAACTTATTTGTAATGTTATCAATGTCGTGTATTATGACAAGTTTATGTATTTAAAATTGGAATTGTATATTGAATCTATCTTATCGACTTTAAGCGTTGTGTTTGGAATCGACTGGTTTTTTATGATGTCTAAATGAATGAATTGTCGACTTTATTTTGAACATAAATGAAATTATTTAAAGTTTTGTCGATGTTTGATTTAAAAATTTATGCTCTTTACATAAGAAAAAGACGTAAAATTGTTGGCAATGGTCCTGAAACCCCCAAGACAAATGCTATACCAAACATAAGGATATCACAACATACTGTCACATCACTACAAGGACCTACTCCTAGTATGCATGCACAACACAATATCCAAGGTTCTATCCAAAACAACACACAAGGTATTTTTACACAACATGGCAACCAAAATTTACATGGTCACTCTTTTGCAAGTTCATGGAAACCACAATCTAATCCCACTTAAACAAATCAAATTCAAACTTTCAACCAAAATATCCATAACCAAATACCATATTTCACCCACCATATGCAAAACCAAAACCCATCACACACATACATGTCCAATCAAAATACATCCCACAATATTGGGTTGCAACATGCCAACATGGAAAATACACAAGACACATCATTGACCCAAGTGGATGTCCTAACAACTCAAATAATTTCCTTGCAACAACAAATAGAGAACATGAAAATATCCAATAAGAAGACTTACTCTACAAAAGACTTATGTCCACCCTTCCCACATGGCTACATCATGCCTAACTTGCCTAAATATAGAGGGAAGGGAAATCCTATTGAGAATGTAAGAGAGTTTTCTATAACTTGCATAGACATCACATATTAACCTACATATCTAATGATAATATTTCCATGAAGTCTTACAGGACAAGCACTTGAGTGGTTTGCACACCTACCAACCGGCATAGGAACATGGGGAGACTTAGCTGACAAATTTGTTGAACAATTTGTATTCAACATTGATAATGAGATAACAATTTCCACCCTATGTAATACCACATAGGAAGAAGGTGAAAACTTTGTGACATTATTCCAACGATGGAGAGGTTTAGCTAGCAAATTTCCCATTGAAATATCCAAAAAATAAAAGGTTTTCATGTATGTGGAGAACCTCAACTCAAACTTGAAACATGAGTTGTAAATGCAATGTTGTGCCTCATTTGTACATTTAGTAGAGAAAGGCATTATCCTTTAAAAATCACTTATTGACAAGGGAGAAATCAATATTTCCAACAAGAACACGACTACACAAAACACTTCTAATGATAAAAAAAAATATTGGGCCCAAACACAAATGTGACCAATGATAGGGTAGTCGATGCCAAGACAGTACACACAAGCCCTACCATTACACTAAGAGGACTCAATGTAAACAACAACCCACCATGAAATCCTGATCATACAACAAATGTCATCCAAAACATACAAGAACAAAGAGTCCAAAAGAAGTTTCCCACAAGACGTAAATACTCTCCCTTAGGGGAGCCAATCGAATCTATCTTTAAGAAACTATTGCAACACAAGGCCATAACACTTCCTAAGTGAAACCATATAACCCATGATAGTTCAAACCATCATGGTGGCATGATAATTCCTTTTGTGACTATCACCAGGCTAAAGCACACACAACTTCACAATACCAAAAAATTGAAGAAGATCATCCAAGATCTTATTGAAAATGATAGTATCAAAGTCAATGGACAATAATAATCCTCTAATAGTGACCATAAAGTCTTTACAAATCCTCTACATGACCATGAAAAATGAAATGCCTCTAATTCGAGTAATAAGACCAAAAATTTTGCCAATTACACCAATGCCAAATTTGACTATACTGCCATAGTAAATCATATTTGCGCTACCGGTGATTTTATCAATATCATTACCATCAAGAAACCACCAGAATATTTTGTCAATACCCATTGAAAAAATGTGACCATCAAGGGTGCTCCCTCAAAATAACAACAACCAAAATCTCAATACAATATTCTTGACCATTTGGGGAAGGCACCCGTGCAAATCTCTATCCTTGAATTGTTGCATATATCACCTGAACATAGAGCCATTCTCAAAAAATCCTTGCAAGAAACTACCATTCCCACTAACCTTGATGTTAATCGTTTCCAGGAAATGATGGGATACTTGGCTAATTCTCATCACATCACCTTTTCTAACCAAGACTATTCGACTCAAAAGACAAATCATAATGACCCCTTGCACCTTGAAGTCTTCATCTATAAGCACAAAAATGAGTCTTGGTAGATGATGGAGTAGGGTAAAACATTTGCACCCTTAAAATGGTTAAGGTATTAGGATTTTTGGAAGCATGTGTGGACACAAAAAAAATCATTGTTATCAAAGCCTATGACAATGAGGAATGCTCCTCTAAAGGAGTTATCACACTACCAATCAAAGTTGGACCAACGATAATGGACACCACATTCCAATTCCTGGATCTTGACCTCCCATACAACCTCCTCCTAGGCTGACCATGGATCCATGCCATGAAATTTGTACCATCAATGCCTCAAATTTCCTCATGAAGGCACTAAAATTGTAGTCACTAGTGATCCTGACCCGTTTCAATATTGTAGCAATCTAAGAGGGACTCCTCAATTCCAAGTGCCAATCAATAATGAGGCTTCATCCTCCACATTCTCACAATACATTGATCCATCTTCTTTGCCCAAGGCATCCACTTCATTTACCGCACCATAAAACCCCAAGGTCCAAGTCCATGACATGGGATGTGGAGAATACCGTATGGATACTTTACCGGCAAACAACAATGCTAATGTTGCTTAGAAGATTCAAACTTCCAGCAACGATGTCAAGACAACTTCAGAAGTTACACAAACATATGGTTGTGCTTGAATCAAAACCTTTTGGGATCTTGATGATAGATTTTCCTTTGCCCTATCTGCTTCCACTTAAACCTTTCATATCCATGATAAATCCATGTTTGGCCAAGATATCTATGATAATCCACTTTTTTATCATAACCTCATCAAGAATATCCAACCATCATCCTTTTATCCCACCCGCCTAGGGATAGGATATGCATCTCCTATTGTTTCCTCTACTAAGCTATCTTGTCAAGCCATTAAGGATGTGCAAGCCTCCTATGATGTTAGTAGCACCGAAAAGGATAGTCCTGAAGATCCCATCGATTTCATTGCCATCCTTGTTCATACACCAAACATTTGTGTCACTCCACCCACTTCATCCATCTCACTCACATCCATCTGCATCATAGACATGGATCATTGAGTCATATCTCAAGAAAAGAACAAGGGAAAAGCTCCAATGAAAGAGCTACCTTTAAAAGGGGATCAAGAATCAAAAGACATAATTAAAAGAAAAGAAGATCAAGACAAGTCATCTAGCCAAAATTAAATCTATTAGAAAAATCAAAAATACAAGTCAGAGATAAGAAATAATCGATCTCTAATCATGCATTTTCATCAAAAATCATTGGGGGCATCTATCAAGGAAAAAATTCAAACAAAGAGCTTGTTAATCCAAGGTCTTCATCCTTGTCACTTTCACTCATTTTATATACTCCATTAAATCCATCTATATTCACACATCTGTTATATTATTCCACCACCATTGGTGATGTCTTTCAATGTACCTTTGGCGGTGACCCCTTCACATACTCTAGCTCGTTGTTCACCCAAGCTCCTTTTCACCCGAAGCCTAGTGGCCCATGTAGTGTGCACATTAGGGATTAGACCATAGCCTCCTTTGTCTACCACATCTATCATCCTTCATATTTTCCACTTGCACTCCTCATCCAAATTAGGTCATTTCATCCAACATAGTCATCTAAACAAGGTCAATGCATCATCACGACAATCTACGGATCAAGCACTTATCAATTATACACTTAGCTTCAAGGAGCTCTTGTCATAACCATAAAAATACAAAAAAAAATGAAAAGTCAAAAAAATCATTACCTTGATGAAAACCTAGCAAATAGGCATCTTGGTGACACCAAACAAATTTAAAAATCAAGAAAATAGTAGAGAAATAAATCTGTCCAATAGTGAAAAACACTTCGGTGGCACTTTGGATAAGTACCATGGTGAAAACCTAGCAAAAAGGCACCATGTGTAGTTGAATTTCCTCCATCTTCTACCATCAATCCAATCTAAATTTCCTTATCATTGGCCCTTCTCGTATCATCCATAATAATGTTTGGTTGTCATTTTCATAAACTGAAACAATTGAAATCACGCGTCCTATCACCTTTCATATCCTATCTGCTATAATGCCAATACTTTCCATCCCTAATAATTGATCTTATACCCGATTGGGGGCAAATAATTGACCTACGTCATTGGATCTTACACTTTTTGTCAAGAGATCACTATATCTAAAAGATAAAAAAATCATAAAATGACAAATACACAAAACAAAACAAAAATCACCAAAAAAATATCCTAAAAAATCAAAACATGTCAAAAACACAAAAAAATCCAAATAATCATCAAAACTCCCAAAAATAGATCCAAATTCAATCATGTAAGTCCAAGTCATGTCGAACTACGATGCCTCTGTGTGTATAACGTAGGAAAGGCCATATGTCATTGAGCCCCTGAGGCATTTGGTCAGTTCATTTAGGGTTTGTTGAATAAAAGTCAAATCATGATTCAGTCCTTAGTCAATAAAACAAAGTCAAGTCATGTCAAACTATGAGGTTTTTGCGCATTGTTACGTAGGCAAGGCCATTTTTGATGAGCCCCTGAGGCCACCTAGGTCGGTCCTTTAGGATTTTCACATTGATCATAATAAATTGGACATTATCAAATTAGACATAAACAATCATCAAAACATCAAACAAGTCATGAATCAACAAGACAAGCAAACCAACATATCTTCCAGTCAACTCAGACAATTGTCAAAATAGTCAAACATTAAATCAACCTTAAACATCAAAACAGTCAATCACTTGTCTTATATAGGAGGTGCCCTTCCTGTGAGTCAGACATTGCCAACTATCTTGTCATTTTCCTTATATAGGTGGTCACATGATCGAAACCAGACTTAAAATCTTATACGACATGTTTCTTCTCCTGAAACCAGGCTTTATCAAAAAATCAACCCATCAATCACCTAGTCAACTAAACATCAAATGATCAATCTTTGGAAAACACTCTGAATGGTTGTTGATTTTTTGGGTTATTTTATCTTATCTTTTGGTATTTGTTTATGAGTTACATTACTAGCTACCTCGA
>CM021109.1:616862919-617059299 GCA_007115665.2 Sequoiadendron giganteum | reverse complement strand
GATAACTCATCTGCTCCCATGGGCACACCCTATACCTCTCCAAACTATCTCCTCACCCACTCTGGCAGATACTACTCGGTGATGTGTTACGACTACACTGTGTGCCCAATCAAGTACCTCGGTTGCCTGCACCATGGTAGGTGTTGATCCTCATCAGCCCACTGCTGAACATATTTGTAAGGCCTCCAAATGAAGCTAGCAATAATATATATATGATGTTGTCAATATCCTGTATCCCCAACATGTGTCTTTGTGACAACCCCACCATAAAAATATGCATATGGAATCCCATCTTCCAGCTAATGCCTCACTAACAAACGAAACAATACTATGTGCCCCCACGCCCATACCATCAACAATGTCACACCACAACTCATGCTCTAACCACCTCGATATGTGATGTCATGTAGTTGAAAGTAAAGCATACCCAATAGACATGGTCCCCATGCATAAATTATCCCATCCTGCATCATGCCAGCCAGCATCTCTCCCCAACCCACTAGAAAGCCATGTCCACTATGGTCTTTAATCATAACGCCAACAATCAATATACACAAGATGTATTTGTATCTACCATGTCGCTCTAGCAAGGTTTCCCATATGATCTCGTATCCCTGAACTCTGAGATCTAACACATCTCCATAATCATAATGGTCATATATCGACTATAACCTTTGAATAGGATCATATCTCACTCACTCCCCTCAAATTGGTAGCCAAAGTATCTTATATACATCCTCTAAGGTCACAATAGCCTCCACCGTCGGTAGGTGAAATGAAAAAGTCTTAGAGTGCCATCACTCTGCAAGTGTTGTCAACAATCCTCGGTTTTCCCTAATAATGGGCATATATGTGACATGGCATAAACCTAACTCCATCAGTCTGCATCTTTCAGCATCGAATAACTGATCCTGAAATCGAAATGTCGTTGGTCATGACTCCTGAGTATATATAGGGGCAAGAACAACCTAGGGTCACAAACAAAAATCATTGTGTCAATCCAAAATCCTAATTATACTTACTAGGCCTAAATTGGACAAATCATTTTATCCTAAACTGGAGCAAACTATTAATCAGTCAATTGTGTCATTTTTCTTGTCAATTGTGTCACATAAATCATTCACATCACTATTCTTGCACATGTGTCACACAACTGCAATTGCATCACACACCTTAGCTAATGCATCATTGGGGTCAATTATGGTCAACCCTTCATCACTTGCATCATTCCCCCTTGCACTTGCGGTGCTATTTGACAATTATATTATTCCTACTCATGGTTGCGAAACAAGAAGCAAATGCGACACATTTTTTAGATGCATCGCACCACAACCAACCAATCCCTATGCCCTAACAATTATGTCACAACGAGGAAATTGTGGCAAACCGCAGTCACCTACGTCGTTCATGCACGCAATTGCGACGAACGACGTTCGCCGCAATTGCTTGCTAAAAAATTCCTAGCCCTAAATGCATGAAAAACAAAAAATGACAAGATGGGTTTGACATACTTATCAAATCCTCTATTCCCTCTGGTTGACATAAAGTGTTGATGTGATATCCTCAATGTGTGGAGTGTGGAATGGGCGACATATTCTCAATCTTTCTCTCCTCAAAGTTCCTAAATTTAAAACTTTGACATGCACAAATGAGCAAATTTCTTAATCAAATGCATATTTATAGGCAATCAAATAGGTTTTTCTAGGGTTTGCACTGAGGATGTGTACTAGACATGTTATTTGACCACTTTGAACCTAAATTTGACCCCCTAAATGACCTCAAAAATTATTTGTCACCACCATTGAATTCTTGGCTATCGAATTGACCTATTGAAATAATTTCCAATTTTTTTTGAAATTTTTTGAACATTTGCAAAAATTTCTGAGGGGCCATACGTCCACCCTACTTTCACTGGGGCATGTTTTCGATTGATTTTCTTTGACACACCACGATAGACTTCATTGTATCAAAGAGGGACAAAATGTAGACACTCAAAATTGTCCTAGGCCCACAACCTCTAACTCTCCATCATTTCCCCTTTCAAGCTTAATAATTAAATAATTTTGATTATTTAATTATTTCCTAATATCATAAGTCCTCTATTAATTAAATAATTTCAATTATTTAATTAATTCATTTCTAGCTTTATATTCTCTTCTCTTGATTAATTAAATATTACGTCACTAATGCTCTTTTCTTCTATAATTAAAATATATATATTTTATTTAATTATTTTCCACTTTCAACTATAATTAAATAATTATCTTAATTATTTAATTATTCACTAAGCCTTTTCTATCACTAAATTAAATAAATTTTATTTATTTAATTGTCATCTTCTTCTAATTTTGAATTAAATTATTATTTAATTCACAAATTAGCTTGTCACATGTCCCACTTTTGAATTAAATTGTTATTTAATAAAAAAGTCAACCTGTCACATGTCCTCTATAATTAAATAATGTTTTTATTATTTAATTATTTATTTTCCTCTCCAAACAAATAATTTTATAATTATTTGAATTCATCCTACAACCTCTTTTTTTGTGCCAATCTTATCTTCCATATCAAATCTTATCTTCTCTCATCTCATTCAATTTCAACCCTTGATCTTATAATTCAATCCTAGCCATTCATCTTTATCATTGCCATAATATTAGTCCTAACCCTATTTCATACTACAACTTTCATTCTTGACCATTGATTGACACATCTTATTTGACATGCTATTAGTATGAGACAACAATCTTCAATATTTTGCTACACATTGTCATAGGCTTATTATTGCACACTCAAATCTAAGGGCATCAAGTACATTTTAAGCAAAATGGAGAAGGGCAGTGGATGTGAAGTAATGATGGCATGAAGAGTTTATGGTAATATTGCTTTATATTTCATATTTTTTATGGTTGTTTGTGCTCTATTGTTGGTTTAGGGTTATTTTTTATGCTATTTTATATTAACCTACAATTTTATCCTAGATTACAATCTTATTTTACAATTACAATTATACAAGTGGTGCATTATTAGCTAAAATCTGACATATAACCCAAACCACGCTTATTCTCACCTTGCACCATTCCTAAGAACTATTTTTTTGTTTACAAATTTTCTCTTTAATTTCCTTAGGTCAAATATGCATTTATGGAAGTGATCTAGGTCACTTCCACACTTGTGTAAATGACCCCTAAAATCTTAAAATTCAAATTTGAACTTGTATTTTTCCTTTGGCTAATTGTTATGTGTAACTTGATGTGTGAGACATTTTATTTAACACTTGAGAAATTGTATAAAAACAGTGATCCTAATTCATTTTAAATGTTTAGAGACTAAGTGAAAGAGAAATTTTAGCACACATCACAAAGCCTAAAAAGAATCATCTATTAATTGTGTTTCCTTGTGTGGCAACCTGTTGGCTGCCTATTTATCATTTTTTTAATGTAATTTCCTACATTGTTTCAATACAAAAAAACACTATAGCAACATTCTTCAATATACTACATGACTTCTTATTATCCTCGATTTTATTTAAAGTTGTTGACTTGATATCTTTATTGAGGTTTGACATAAAGGAAGAACTATAATTGTCATGCACAAAATCTCGAGCACACAAATATTTTTTTATGCAAAAATCAAACTAAGAACTTTAAGGTAAGCTAAAAGTGAATTCTAAAAATTAGCAAATATTAGATATGCAAGTTTGGTTTAGATGCATGAGTCACATGTCATATTTATGTGTGTGGCTTTGATCTAGAATATTCTAAAAACAACCCAATTCAAATTTTATCATTATGCGTCCAACACATGTAAAAATTACAATTCAAAAATGATGATTAAAAAATTATATTCAAAATGATGAATAATCATTTCTCCATATCCAAAATCAACTATATTTTCATCTTTAATATCCAAAATCAACTAAATATTTTTATTTCCATCGATTTCGCAATTTCGTTACATGATGAATCACAACTCTTAACCTTAAAATATTTATATATTAATGTTGAACTAATCTATCCATATAAAGGTGAACTAATCTATCCATAAAAAGGTGTTATTTTATATAATAATAACACTGTGTGAGGTAGCGACAAAATGAGCTCCATATGATGAGTGAACTAATTCTTTATGGGGAAATGCCCCCACTCAATTGAAAAGTCATTACTAACTGACTCTTATGAAAAGCTCACAACATGAAAAGCTTATAATATGAAAAGTCCCCAAAATATAATAATGGAGATGAAGATTGAGAAAGGTTCAAATTTTCCTCAAGATATTATCTAAATGTGGGCCCACCTTGATATACATGGCCCCTCATCCATCATCATGCCCAATCATCTTAGGATTCATCACTTTGATATGGCCCACCATGGAACCTTGAGAGTATTGCATGGCCCACCATGGAACCTTAATAGTATAATGTTCATGATGATGAGAAGAACGACAAAAACAGAATATGTGTATGGGAGACAAAGTGGGTTTTAGAGTTTGTAATTATCAATTTTATTCTATAGAAGAGAATAGAACAAAAGCACCACCACCCCCACTCTAGTCATGTACTTTATCAAAGAAAAAGCAATGGGCCATATGCCTCCAAAAATCAAACCCACCATGCGGGTCAAAGTCCCTCCATATATTCACAAATTATTTTGCATTTTGGATTTCTACTTTGTTTTCAAATTTTCCAAGGTATCTTCTTGGCATGATACTTCTAATAAATCTTATACTAATTTTATCTCTAACAACATGGGCTGATAAGGATTGAATGCACAAGTGTAATAGTTGAAGATAATAGAATTGTTCATATTTGGAAAATTTTATTTTAGAAATTTTTTTATTCAAAACATGTTTCTTTGTTCATATTAAAAAAATATTTATTTATTTAAAACATGTTTCTTTTAAAAAGTGTTTGAAAACATTTTAAAAATTTAGAATATTTTTTTTTGGCATTATAAGTCAACATTAATGAGTTATGACTCTTTGTGGGTATAGTTATAATGTCAACTTTAATGAGATCTCACTCTTTGTGGGTATAGTTCATAATGGATATACATTAGGAAAGATGTAAATAAATGTAATGTTTAAATTGTATTTTATAAATGTTTGAATTATAGTTTTAGAGTTTATATTTCATTTTTAAATAATTATAATATAATTCTTAAGTAAATAAAATAAAAGTAATATTTATCTTACATAAATTTATGTAAAAGGGATTAAAAAATATATTTTTTCATATATTTATTTTTAATTAATTTATCATATACGAATAAAAATCTCTCAACATATTTTACATGCATATATATATAAATTTAAAATATAATTATTTACAATTGATTGAAAAATATATACATTCAAAGTTTATGACATCTTTATTTGTATAATAGGTCTCAAGTAAATAAAATAACTATTAAGTATTTTTAAATAAAATCAGTTTAATATCATTTTCTAATTTATGTTTAGAACTTAAATCTATTCTATATTTATTTATATAGCTAAAATTATATTTTATTTTACTTAAGAATTGTTTTATTTCATTTACATCATTTTTACTTTTATTTGAACTTTTTTATTTTTTATTTTTTATTTACAATTTAAATGGAATTGAAGTTTTGAAAATGAGATCTATCCAGTCTTTACATAATTATTTTCTAAAAATAAACATCCAAATATTTAATTTTTAATTTCTTTATTTAACAATTATTTTATTTGTGTGTCTAACTTGTAATTGTCATTCATTATTTTCATAATTTTAACTTATAATTGTACATTTAATGAAATGGTTTATAAAGTTACCAATAAATATTATTAATTCAATGAATTAAATAATTTACATTGTGTATAATTATTGTTAGAGGTGTTTGCTAGTGGTAGTAAGGAAGGGAGTGTCATGTTGTGGCCATGCAAATTAAAGATCTTTCATTTAAATTTGGTATTTAATAATAACATAATATTAATATTAATAAAAATTATAAAAATTAAAACACATTCAAAATATATTTGAAAACTTAAAATTATGAAATAAAAGTTAAATAAATAAAATAAGTCTTCAAATAAAAATAAAGCAAACAAAGTAAATAAAATAAATTAATTCTAAAGTATAATAAAAATAACTTAATATTTCTTAGATAGATGTATTTAAGATATCTATAATAATTTAATATAATAGATAATTAAAATATTATTAAATTATTTTTTTTCTACTACTTAATTATTTATTCATTTGTAATAATACATTAGTGCATAGGACATTAACTTTAACTTCACACTGTATGAAGGAAAATGTGACAATAGGAGCAAAGATGTGCAAGAGAGATGCTCAATAGAACAATAGGATACAAGAACAAAATGTGATAATAATAATGCAAACAACAAATGGAGGAAATAGAAGACAAAGACAATGACATAGGGAGAAAAATCAACAACCTAAAGCAAGGCTTTCCATTGCCCTCTCAAACCCTATTCATAACAAGGTGACTTAGGTGCTTCCGAAATTCATAAATTCAAGCCCAAACATCTACATGGAATGCAATATTTTTGTAAACCCTTTTCATGGATTTAATGTTTTTTGTCAAAAATAAATTCTTAAAGAAAAACCCATTTCCTCCAATGCTTGTGGATCTTATCTTGGTCAAATGATGTGGATCAAATACACAAATAATGATACAAGATATCATTTCAAACTTAGATCCTCCTAACCTTCCACTATAGCTAGCCAAAACCCTAATCTTTTCTTTGGGTGATATGCCATTGACTCTTGCAATAGATTCTCTTTCTCTTCATGTTCTAAATGACAACATTAACATGATTGCAAGAAATTTTGGTTTCAATTCTAACTTTTTATATATGGAGAAGTGCCCTCTAATACATGATTCATGGCACATGGACCAAATTAACCTAGATCAAATTAGAGGTTTCTTCTATGGAGGTGTTGGGCCATGGTTCCTTCTTCTTGAAATCCCTTTCAAATAAAAATTGTAGGTATATGCAAGAGCATGCCCCATGGTTTTGTAGGAAATTTGGTCTTTCCATTACCCCATAGGATCCTTTCTTTGATCTTACTATGCAATCATCTCCAAAATTATAGTATACTCATTCATAATCCTCTACTAGTAATGAGAGATTCTAGATATTCAAATTTTGATTAACCAACTAGATAAGTTTATGAAGATGGAGGATGAACTAGCAAATCAAAAATATAGGTTTGTAAGGGTGTGCACTTTGTTTTTCTTATCTAATCTTGTTACATTCATTGTAAAAAATTATTCATCATAGGGTACTTGGATTTAGTATGTAAAGTATGAATGATTGCTTGAGAGAAGCTTTTAATGCAACATGATAGGGCATCAATTTTTAGGATGTTCTACCAAATTTAGTTATTTTTTTCAATGAGTCTCAAAAAATAGATAAAGAAAGTGGAAAATCTAATAAAAAATTCATCTAACACAATCATAAAATATTCATAATGCATTCTTTACATCCTATTCTATGATTCCAAGATGTGGATAATGTTCTTATCTCTTCAACTAAGAACCCAAAGGCTTTGTCTTAGCCTAAACCCATTGTAACTTTTGAACATAATATAGAGAAATTTTTGAGATTAAAGAAGACTTTTAGCACAACATAGAGCATTTTTTTGGGGAATGTGGAGTGTTTCCTTTAGGGGCTCATAAAAGAGTATAAATATAAGACGTTAGAATTATTTGAGAAGGAAGATGAATTGATTTACCTCTTGTTAACTAGTCATATCACATATGGAAAGTAAGAATACGAAACCAAAATATGGGTTGTTAAGCAAGTGGAAAGGAAGGAAAATAAAAGCAAAAATACAAATAGAATATTAGGATTCAATTGATAACAACACATAATAGGTAATAGATATTCTCCTCATGAGAATTGAGACAAAATCAATCCAACTACAAAATTAGAACTCTCCTTCAATTTCTAGTCAACCCAATTGGTTGTCATAGTCTTGTTTAGCATCTTTCCAAAACCCACCAAGTAGTAACTCCAAAATCAAGGGCACATATCACTATTGTGTGCCTCTAAGAGGTTTTTACAAATTTCTCTTCCCAATTGAGAGCCCAAGTGACAAGTGGCAAAATTTTGTACTCTCCACCAAACTTTTAAAGAAGCCAACTCACAAGAGGGTCCCACAAAGCATTTTATCAACTTAGAAACATATCAATTAGGATTTGATTAATAAAAAATGCAACAAATGGACTAATTTAATTATTTATATATCTTGGGACTCTCTAAGGTTGAGACACCTTAATCTCAACAAAAACTAGACAAAAATGCATAAGAAACCATATGGTTGTGTCTTGTAGATTATATCCTCTTGAATGTTTTTGAGGAGAGCACCACTTACAAGTTGTAGAAGAGGATAGGTGATATCTATCGAGCCAAAAGACCTACTAATAATCTATATCTTAAGAGATAGTATATTCATTGAAAATAAAAGATGATGATTCTCTTATAGAATATTTAAATGTATTTAATTTGATTTTAAGTCATCTTTCTTTTGTAGATATTAAGTTGGAAGAGGAAGATAAATTTATCTTATTATTTTTCTCTTTATTGGATACTTGATAAAATCTAATTGTTTTCGTAAGTGGTACTGGTGTAGAGAAAAAAATAGACAATACTATTGCTACTCTTCTTTAAGAGGAAATGAGAATAAAATCCATGAACAAAGGCTTGAAATATGCTTTACATTTATGGGGAAGGTCCAAATAAAAAGGAGGGCCTAAAGGGAATAAGAAGAAAGATAAATCTAATTATCTAGGACATTCTAAAAAACCTAGAGAAGATCAAATTAAAGTGTTAGAATTGTGGCAAAAAAAGAGACATGCAAAGATGGAATGCAAAAATAAGAAAAATGGTTCAAATTCCTTCATAGAAAAGTATTTATATGGTAGTAAAAGTAATTTTTATTTATTTTTATCACTGTAAGTGATGATGCTTGGCTTATTAATTTGGGTTTTTCCTACCATATGAATCTTCACAAGGAATGGTTTTCTACATATACAACTTATGATGGAGGAAATATTTTCCCGGGAGACAATAGAACCAAGCAAATTTTTAGTCAAGAAAGGTAGACTTATGTTTCAATTATGGAAGGGTTAAAATCCTTGATCTATATTTTTATATTCCAAGTCTTGCGAGAAATTTACTCTCTATATCCAAGTCAAAATATTTTGGTGTACAAGTGACATTTGGCAAGTCTAGTTGTAGATTGGTAAGATGGAGCTTTATGGTTGCTATCTGATCTCTAATTGAGACTTTGTTTAGGCTTATTGCCTTCACATTTTTTAGATTTTTCCAATGTAATTGATACTAAAACTACATGTATGTTGTGGCACTGACATTTGAGTCATATAAGTAAAAAAAATCTTGAGACCATTACTAATAAAAGTTGGTTGATAATTTTTCTAATTACTATGTTGGTAAAAATGGTTTATGTGAACATTGTGTGTTTAGAAAATATAATAGATCTTCATTTACTATTTAAAATATTAGATATAAGATATTGTTGCAAATCATTCATTCAAATGTATTTGGTCTAATGGATGTTAGTTATAGGGGTAAATCTCCAT
This sequence comes from Sequoiadendron giganteum, assembly GCA_007115665.2. Lineage (NCBI taxonomy): Eukaryota > Viridiplantae > Streptophyta > Pinopsida > Cupressales > Cupressaceae > Sequoiadendron > Sequoiadendron giganteum. The sequence continues at coordinate 617,049,703 of CM021109.1, read as the reverse complement.
ACTATGTTAAATTCATTGATTGATGTCTCTAGATACACTTAGACTTATTTTCCATGTTCAAAATATAAAATTTTCACCAATTTTAAGGAAATTAAATCCATAATTAAAAATGAAACAAATTATAAGATAAGACTGTTGAGAATTGACAATGGTGGGGAATATGATTCTAGATAATTTGACGAATTATATAACATGCAAGTATTGTTCAAAAAAAGAATACACCTTATACTCCCTACAAAAATAGGGTTGTAGAAAGGATGAACAAAACTTTAATATAAATAGCTATATGTCAACTAGATTGGTGATTTTGGGAAGAGGTTGTGAGTATTACTTGTTATTTTATTAATCAATCTCCTTATTAGATCTTGTTGATAAAATTACTTAAAAATTATGGATAAGTAAAAGGCCTTTGGTTTCACATTTAAGGATATTTGGTTGTGAGGCTTATGTTCATGTGCCTCAATAAAATTAATCTAAACTAGATGCAAAAGCTTAAAAATGCATCTACATTGGTTATAGTGAGAATGTTAAAGGTTATAAACTTTAAAATCCTCTAGCCTAGAACATGATTTTTTTAGAGATGTGGGTTTCAAAGAGTTTAGAGCTTATTTAGGTGCTAATAACCAAAGAAAAAATAAAAATAAAAAAAAGCCACACTTCAAAACAAAAATAGAAAAGTAGGAAGATGCACACCTAGAAGAACATTTAGATGGATAATAGGATGGACACGAAGAAGAGGTTTTAGATGAGATATCCAATGATAATGTGTAGGATGAGCACACAAAATAATATCCCATTAATCCTACCTTGAGGAAATCTACAAGATAATTAAATATATTTAATAGGTATATCCCACTAGATTTTTATTGTGTATTTGTTTTTCTTAATATTAAAGATGGAATTAGATCTTTGAAGGAGGTAATCTTAAAAAAGGATAGTGAGTATCAGATGCAAGACATCTGAGAGGATGATGGCCTTGGATAGTTGTGATACTTGAGGTCTTGTTCATTTGATTAAGGGAAGAAATCCCATTAGTTGTAAGTAATCATAGAAAAAGATTCAATGCAGATGGTTAGTTAGAGTGGTACAAGTCCAAACTAGTGGCCAAGGACTAATCCCATGGAGAGGTATTTGATTTTGGAAAAAAATTCTCTCTTGTTGCTAAGTTATCTTCTATGTGTTCCTTTTACCTAGTGGTCTAGCTTGTTGTTTTGAAATTGAGAAAATAGATGTTAAAAAAAAATTCTTGCATGGGGATCTTGAGGAGGAGATTTATATGTGATAGCTTGATAGTTTTTCTATGAATGGAAGGAATGTTTACTTTTCAAGTCGAAACAATCACTGAATGATATAAAATAGTCACCTACAATATGGTACTAGAAGTTTGATGCTTTTGCATTAAAATTAGAATTTTTTTTAGGAGTGAGGAAGGTCGTTGTGTTTATATGAATATCATTAATAGTTAAACACTAATCATTATTGTGTATGTGAATGATATGATGTTCATGGGTAACAATAAGATGATGATCAAGGAGCTCAAAACTTAGATTTCTAGTACATCTGATATGACGGATTTGGGGGCTAAAAAATATATTCTTGTGATGGATTTCAATAGGGATCATGTACACATAAATATTTGGTTGAGTTAGAGTAAACATGTGGATACCATTTTGTGATGCTCTAGTATGCATGATTGTGAACTAGTGAGTATTCCATTTCATGTTAGTACTAAGCTTACTTTAGACTTGTGTTCTAAATTTGGTGATGATTTTGATGAAATTTTTAACATCCTTATACTAGTAATGTTGGTAGTTTGATGTATGCAATATTTTACACTAGATGAGCTATTGACCAGCCAATGGGACTTTGAGTAGGTTTATATCGAACCTTGGTAGAGAGAATTTGAATTTTATTAAGATATTATTTAGATATTTGTATGGACCTCCTATTTACTAGTTGTATTATCATGGTACTAATGATTTTGATAGGTTATTGGACATATGTGGATCTTTTGACATAGATTGGGTAGGGGACTTAGATATTCAAAGGTCCACTAGTGGTTATATTTTTTTGGAGGTGTAGTGAGTTAGATAAGTAAAATGAATCATATGGTTTATTTTTCCACCATAGAAGAAAAGAATATGGTTGCTACACATGCCTCTAAGGAGGTTGTTTGGTTACAAAGACTTGATATAGGTATTGGTTTTGACTGTAGGATTGTTAGAATCATATTTGACAATCAGAGTGCTATTTGTTTGCCCAAAAATTCTATGTATCATGTTTATACTAAGCATGTTGATGTATAATCTCTTTGTACAATAAATTTTTGAGAATGGCAAGGTCTTATTAGAGAATTGAACTCTAGATAATTTTGTAATTTTGCTTATGAAGCTACTAACCATGAATAAGTTCTCTTCTTGTAAGGGCCATGGGCCTTGATTATTATATTTAATTGTATTTATTTTATCCATGGATTTATTTGCAATGTATAATACCAAGTGGGAGAATGTTAGTATCAAGGTGTCATTTATCTTGAAATACTATGTATTATTCATGTATCTCCAACACTATTGGAAAGTGACCTTCGATGCATACAATGTAAATTAGAAATTAAATTTTAATTTATATTCCCTAAGAATCTTGGAATTATTTTTTATATGCATTCATGAAGAAGGTGGAGCACAATTGTGGTGGTTATAGTTGAATTTTGACTCACTTATTGCACTTTCTTGATTCTATGTTCTAAGATTGAGGGGTGGATTATCTTGTATAATGGATGGGGAACACATGAGTTGGACAATCAATTTTGGAGAAATATACTTCTGGATTTGATCCATTAGGGGTTATGACACCATTGAAGATTATTTGTAGCTATGTTTACTATTTTGGGTTCCTATTAATTTTACCCATGTAATGTTTATGTGAAGTCATTGATGTATTTTCTATTCTTGGAAGATTCTCTCCAAGTTGGGCATGGATTTTTTTGCATGATATCATGTTTTTGGTATTCATTATTTTGGTAGACCATTTATGTTTTTTTCCTCTCTTTGTGCCTATATATTGAGAGTATGAGATGGTGGTTTCATATGAGAATGTTTTACAAGTACATAGGTATTTTTGAAGTGTTATTAGAATGAAGAGAGTGTTAGTGCATTCCAGATGTATCTTATTTTTTAAGATCAATACATATTTGTTCTCTTCCTTGTGTGGAATTTTTTCTTAAAATTTTCTCACATAAATTTTAGGTTGACATGGTTTGTTGATTTATTTCTCATTGATGATTTATTCAATAACTTAAATAATATTATGGTAATACTTGTTTAAAGAAACAAATTTTAGATTTGCATAAACTTGTAGGATATTTTATTACAATAATTTCGTATTGTTTCTCAATAATTTTAATTAATTAGTTTGTGAAATGTCAACAAGAATTTTTTGGATGGTTGTTTGGGTATCCTTCTTCCTCAAATATTTAAAAATTATCTTCTAATTCTTCCATATGTTATTTTATTGTAACAATGAATAAGAAAGATATTCTCTCTATTTCAATATTCTCATTTATTTCATCAATTGACAAGTAGCTATAAAAATATAGTGAAGGTCTTGCAAATGGATACAAATATTTTTTCTTAGCATTGATTCCATTAATTACTTGATTAGCAATCAATAATATCAACTACAATAGAAAAATAGGGTCTTCATAGAATCAATGGATATCCATTCTTTGGTGTTTTTGTAGGGAAATTTTAGTCATCTCAAAAAAGCATCCAAGATCTATAGTGCCTTCGATAACTTCTAATTTCAATTAGATTGGCTCAAAAAAATGTACAACTATGTCACAAAGCGGAATTAGACACAACTCATTTCCCACATTAAAACTTCTGAGAGAAGCTCATGCAAATTCAGTTTCAACAACTTGCATAAACAAATTCAACAAATAGAACCAATAAACATGAAAGATGTAATAGAAGATTAGGACACACAGATTTATGTGGGGAAAACACTTTCAGGTAAAAAACCCCACACTCCAAAGAATTGGCCATTGTATTATTCAACAACAAATCATAGCTACAAATATAATTCAGGCTTATAGCCTTTACAGGAGTTACGTCTTGTTTCATCTAGAGACAAATTGGCAACAACCCTCTGACAAGAGTTTCCCTCTCTCCTTTTTTACATTTCTCTGATCAACCTCTAGGTCCATTACAACCTTCGCACTGTTACAATACTCTCACATAGTATACAGTGCAAATTAACAATGAAAGATTGATCCAAACATTCTACTAGGAGAGATTTTGATAGAATAACCTTTCTGAGATCTTCCTTTTTTTAATTCTTATTATAGAACATTCAATGTTTATACCATTCGTTCTCAACTAACAGGAAACAGTTCAACTTCCTCTATAGATCAGTTCATTTTCCTTCTATTAGACTAAGTGTCAACATGACCAAGTCACCGAACAGACTTCTCCAACTCATACGTGATCCTCCAATGAACATCAAACACATCGGTGGTCAACCAAGTCAGCGTCCTTCCAACCACGGTCTTCTTTCATGTTCATTGGCCAGAAAATAGACCATCAGTGGCCACAACTTGGAAAGTGACACCGAACACCAAGGTCTCCTCGCTATTCGTTCAACATGCTGAAGTCTTGACTAGGCCTATCGGCAAGACAATGTCCATCGACAAGAGTTCATAATGTCACAGCGAAACCTTAAGTCACCCTGATGTCATTAAGCTCAAACACCTTTCAAACCATCTTGTCAACCTGAGTCACAATGATGAACAACATGAACAAGTCTATCGGCATGACCAACACTATCGGTGAACATCTAAGATATCACCTCGATAGATGAGGTCTCTCTGATGTACCAAAAGAACATCAAGACCACGTGTCACCAATATTCACACTAAAGTTCAATAGAGAAAATCCATCGGCTAGAACAACACCATCGGACAAGGATCAAAAAGTCTCATCGAATCCTGATGTCACCTTGATGACCTTAAGCCCAGTTGTAGTTCAAAACACTTCATCGGCAAGAGTCACACTGAACATAGCCCGTTGGGCAGACCAACATTATCGATTCAACAACCACAAGTCCCATCGAAGACCAAAGTCACCCTGATACAGATCATCAATCAGAGTCACCCCGATGATACTACCATTGGTCGGATTCCTACTATCGATTCAACATTCTCAGGTCTAACCAAAGACCAATGTTACCCCGACGATTTGTTCATTGGAAAGAGTTTCCATGCACTACACCAATCTTGTCCAAATACGCTCTACCATTAAGACTCTTTCTGAACCTCCATGTCAGCTCAACAAGGTATCATCAGTCTGACTTACACCGATATAACTTTTCGGCTGGACTTTTATCATCGACAAGAGTTAGAAAACTCATGCCGATAGTTCAGGTCACGCCGACAACCCTCATCATCAGGACACACCAAAGGTCTCACCGATATGTTCAAAAAAGGGACTTCACAAGGAGAACTTAGATCAAGCTGAGTCACACCAATCTCACAGATAGCTCAAGATCACTATGTAGATTGACCAGACATCTTAGCGGTCAGACCAAAATTGCTCTCTCAAAGGTTTATGCCAGTGGGATTGAGGCACACAATTCCAACAGTTTTATTGAGTATCATGAAATCTCTAGGATATTCCATTGATTCAATAGTACTTAAATCATCCTTAGTGATACTCTATGGATCGTCCATCGACTAGTCAACCATTTATAAAATGGTGGAAGTTGGTTGCATGCTAGTTGCAGATGGTGCTTTAGATATATGTTTGTTTCCATGGAATTGATGGTAGCACCAAAATATACTGAAATACTTTGTATTTTGTGCTTCTAATTGATACTATGACCATAGGACTCTATGGGTCACTTTATTTTCGGGGAAGAAATTTAACTACTAGGGGGTCAACTAACTTGTCTTCCATTTGGATGTTTTAAGATATTTTTTCTTCCTCCTTAGAGTTTTGGCATACATTTTTTTAATGATTTTGTTGAGATCAAGTACATCTCTTATATCCTATAACAATGGATTATCAATGTTTAACCATTTAATCTTTTGTATTAGTTCACATTCATTCATAGGTGAAGGTTATGGAGGTAAAACTATTTGTGATCTCCTAAAATGCTAAGTTCCTAATGTGAGATTCTAAACAACTAATGATGAAATGAAAAGAACTAACATAAAAGAGGACACCTCAATGATTAGTCTAAGGAAAGATAAACATGAAAGCAAGATGAAAAATGATTAAAATTGGTTATACCTTCATGTTGCTCCTTCCTTGGTTGGCCCTTTGATCCTTGAAGACTTGTGTGCTCTTTGGATGGCAAGCTAAATTGAATGTGCAAAGTGAAATGCAAGATGGGTAGAATGTTGAATGCTATGGTGGATGAGAACTCAAATGGTAATTTTGCAAGAGTTTGGATAGCAAAATATTTCTCTTTTTTTTGAGAGAAATGAGGGGGTATTTATTAGATAATTTGAATTCTCTAGAGAATTCAACGGTTGAGATTGATCCCACAAAGCCAAGATGAAGGACTATGGTGAGTTGAGGACTCACAAGTCCTCACATCTTGACATGTGGAATGTGAGATGGCCTAGGGTGGGATGATGTGGGAGTGAGGTGGAAGAGAGGTACATGATGTGGACGAAGGACAAGTACCTTGTAGGTACCTTGGGGGATGAGAATATTCCTTGGAGGAATAAAAGTGAATTAAAAATTCACAATGATTGGAAGAATCTAGTGGATAAAAGAGGGTTTCCAAAAAGGTGGGGATTTGCCACATGTGAGAGATGTGACAAGTCCAAGGTTCTAGAAGCCTTGGGCACATGTAAAATGACAAGTCACATTTGCATGGGGATAGGGTAAACCTTGGAAGAATAAAATGTGAATTAAAAATCCACATGGGAAAGGGAGTCAAGGCCAAAAAAGGCAAATGGGAAGGTTGACCAAAAAAGGTATGCCAAATGTGGCTAATGACTATGATTAAGGTTGTGCAAACCCTTGATTAGAATAATTAATGAGAGATTAGAGGCAAGTGAGAGATTATGGAGGATGTGACACTAATCTTGATTAAGTGGTGCACATCCTAATCATAGATTAATTTATTTGATCTAGATTGGAAGAGGATTATGGAGAATGTGACAAAGAGAGAGAAAATGAGGAATTAAAAATTGATTTTGAATCAAAAAGGTTAGGTGACTAAATTAAATAAATTGTCTTATTTATTTAATTTAGAGAAGAAAAGGTGTAAGGTAAAGTATTTAATTATTCAATTACATACTTTAGGAACCTTAGGCAGAAAATGAAATAATGATTAAATAAATTATTTAATCACTATTAATGAAATAGATGAATAGAGTAGACGATTTTGACCATGTGGCAGTGGTCAAATTTAGATGTCTACACTATCTTAACCATTTTGGAAATGATGCAAATGGGTAATCATTAGGATGTTAGATGGAGAGGCATTAGTAGTGTACTCCCAAAGAATTTTATTTTCTTGCTCTAGTTTTTTAGGAGAAACATTTTTATCTTCCTCATTAGAGATTCCAATTATAGTTGGAGAGGAGGGTTCTAAAGGGTCTTTCTTGAGCACATTTGAATGTTATCATAGTTTATTAAAATTAATCCCGGTTGTGTTCTCTTGGTGCATATTATAGATGAGTGTAGTTAATCTATTAGTTTTTAGATTTTTCATAAGTTGGGTTGGTAACTATGGTTGATTTACCTACTTAGGTTGAGGTTGATGTTACATGTTCAAGGGACCAAGTAGAAATCTTGTTAATAATTTGGGAAATACCTTTCTCTTATAATTATTGTTTGTATGTGTTTTTTGGGGAACCCATTGATATTGAACTAGTTGAGGGACCCATTGATGTTAAAATTGACTAGCCCACAATAGATTGGACCAAGGTTAATTATCTATTGTATTGGGGAGTCCATGCATATGGTCTCGATTTTTATGGAGGTTGTAGGACAATACAAGGTACAATTTTTTGATTGGAAGACCAATTTATAGTGGCATGTGGAGGAAACTAGTCTAGATATTGATTATAAGGGAGTTTATTCCCCTTTTTTTTCCTATATAATTGATTTCTTCCTCAAGTTGTACACTCTTAAATTTTATATAATTCTTGATTAGAAGAATTAACTTGCATTAATTAGTAGCATGATTTTTAATGTGGATATTACAAATATATGTTTTATCAAAAGGGCAATCACGAAGTGCATGCATGTTCCTATACCTAGGACAATAGATAGTGATAGGTTCATTGATTTTGGACTTTTCTTGAATTCCTTCCAATGTTGTGTTCAAATGTACCTATTTAAGTTTTTAGTTTAGTTTGAAACTCCTCCAACAATTTCCTATATCATTGTGTCCTTTCACTTGCCTAGGTTTACTAGTTTCATTTCTAGTGTATTAGTAATTTCTAAGGAGTTAAAAAATCTTTGTAATTCCAAGTGTGGTCACATCCACTTTTCCCATAAGATATAAGGCTTATCTATAATTACCCTTTAAAACTCTGGCAAATATTATTTTACTTGGTTCTTGATCTAACATATTGCCACATAGATGATAAACAAAAAGTAACCAATCTAGATAATCCTCCATGATCTTGTCCTCCTATTGTTTCATTCTAAAAATATATTATTTTTAGTTTCTCACCTTGCAATAATCCTAGTAACTATACAAAATTTTGGTTTCCATTTCTCTCTATGTGTAGATAGAGTTTGTTTGTAATCCCATAAACCATCACATGGTCTGGTCTTTAAGTGTGGATGAAAACACTTTTAGTTTTTGTTATAAATCCCATCATTATAGGTTTGACACAACACATTAAATTCAAACAAGAACTAGTTTGGGTCTTTTGAGGCTATACCCCTTAAATTATGTTATATGGATGGAGATATGTTCTTCATAGGAGCCTCTTCATATGGTTTTAAATCTATGGGGTATATTAAGTTTATTTCTATGTAATTATCCATCTCTTCTACATCATTATCATGTCATCCATGTTTCCCCAATGGAAATTTTCCCTTGATTCCAATATTGAGGTGATGTAGGTAATTATTCTTCCTCTATAGTTTCTTCTAGTTCACTCTTGTTTCTTGTGGTGTGTTGTGGGGGTTTTATTAGACTAATATTCCTCTAAAATATTTTGGTCTAACCATGTATTAGAAGACTATTTATTTATTTTACTAAGTTACCCCTAAAAGAGTCGTTAGCTAAAACTAACTTTCAATTGATGTATCATGGTGGATTATTATCACTAACTCCAAATATCTTATAAAAATTTATTTGATGTCACTAAAAATACCTTTTTTTACTTTAGTAGAGTAAGGAAGTGTAACCTCTAATGAAGACTTACTAAAGATTCTCTCCCAAAATTTATCTCCAATAATAGTCCCCTAATAACACCTAAAATTATCCTCAATAATAGTGCCAAAAAGTGATGTAGGTTATTACCATACCTCCACTTTAAATTTGAATAATGTCAACAATTGTCATACCAAAGCAATATCCATGGTGGTTTACAATAGGGAAGAAGAGAAATTGGACTTAATAATTCATTTTATCTAGAATTGAAGATAAATATAAACTCAAATTAAAATTAAAATTGTTGTAAGTGAAAATAAATCTATCTAAATATTGATATTAAAACAAATCTCTATTTATCAAAGTAATATTCAAAACACACTATTGCTAACAATTAGAATTAGAAAGAAATTTTCAAAATAGTCATATTCTTGAAATTAAAATTAAATAGAAAGAATGGAAATAACACGAAAATAGAGTATTGGACGATCATCCATCAAAGAATCTTGACAGGGGAGTCTACAAAAAAAATTGGAGTATTGGACCCACATTAGTGTGTTCTATGCAAAAAAGACGATGATAATATTGACCACCTCTTTATACATGTTGTGAGTTTTCTTAGAGGTGTTGGTCCACTTTTAGAAGAAAGCCTTATTGACAGGGACCCCTCTCAAATAAAATAGAAGAAATCTTTAGGACTTGGCCCATATTAAACAAGGGGTATGTGTGGGCACGACTATGGTGCGAGGTACCTACAATTATTGTATGACAACTTTCGAAATAACAAAATTCTAGAGTGTTCAAAGATAGATCTGCTCCCTTTGAATCAATACTGTCCAAAATTAAAATTGGAATAAGTGAGCATCAAAATCTTTGATTACAATTGAAAAAACACAAGTTTTTCTCTATATGGGATAAAAAGATGCAAGAAGTGTGGCCTCACCTTATACCACCAAAAGACGACTTTCTCAAAATTAAAAAGGACCGTAGACTGGTAAAGTGGTCACTCTCACCAAGTGAAAGATTTAGTGGTCACTCTCACCAAGTGAGAGATTTAAATTAAATTTTGACGGGGCCTCAAAGGGAAATCCCGGGCTCTTGAGAGCAAAGTTCATAATTAGGAATGACAACGGTATTGTGATTGGGGTTGGCTTAGTGAAACTCCTAATGGAGATGAACAATGACGTTGAATTCATTGCTCTTTAGGAAGGACTAGGGGAATGCAATAAGAGGGAGTTAAAAGCAAATAGACATAGAAGGTGACTCATTGACTAACTAGAGCTATCAATACTGGGAAAGTCCCTAGTTGGAGGTCAACCATGTGGATCAAAAATACAATCACTAAAGATGCAAATGAACAACTACATATTTTGACATGTGTATAGAGAAGCAAATAGTGCAACTAATCTATTGTCCAATCTGGGTACTGAACAAGACATGCCCAAATTCATTTTGAATCAGTGTTCGGTCTGGGTTGGGCTGTAAGAACTTATTGAAAAGGAGGCTGAAGTGGCATGGAAGTAAGATAACTCATGCACGAATTATCTACCTGGGGGGATGGAATTATTTTTAGGACGTTCAAATCTGCTGGCAAGATACCCGAGAAGACAATTACGAGCCTTACCGTCCGAGGAATATGGTGTTATTTCTAAAACAAGGTAATTTGCAATATATAGCTATGGTAGATGTAGATAGCAATCAGAAAAAAATGGAAAACATCATTATCACTGGTTTTAGATGTGCATGCATGCATGCAAGAAGATACGTTAGCTCAGCTAAAGCGCTTGTTCAGGATTGAAGGAACAGAAATGGAGAATATGATTCGTGGGGTGATCGATCCGAGGAGATTGGAGTTCGAACACATTCATGACCAATCCCTCATTAACATCTTTCTGTCAAATGTAGTCTTAAATTCGAGTCTTCATTGATAAAATGGTTCTAAGAAAATTCACCGTCGGAAAATTCACCATCAACAATTCATCGCAAGAAAATTCAGTGCCATTAAAAATTCACTTCAAGGAAAATTCATCACGAGCAATTAACTGCGACTGAAAATTCATCGCATTAAAAGTTTGTGTGGCCGTAAATTGCTGGTGGTGAATTTTCCTTGAGATGAATTTATCATGTGGAAGCGAATTTTCTTATGGTGAATTTTCCGATAATGAATTGTTGATGCCATGAAATAAATATTTATTTAAAAAATTAAACATACTTTTTTTTCTTTGTGCAAAAATAATTAACTATGAACTATTAATTATCAACTAATGATTATTACCTTCTTTGGAGTTGGTTGGTTATACTTATACCCACAAACTCACCAACCTATAGATATCACAAAATCCTAATAGAATACCAATTGTTTTAGGACTTATTCCTAAAATTTTAGCCATCATATGCTAATGCATGATGACCTTTTTTCCTCCAGGGACTTCTGATTAGATATAATGATTCATAAGAAGATGGTTTTATTGAATCAAAGGCTCTGATACACTATTGTTCATCCCTTCAAACATGAGATGACATTACACACATTTAAAATTATGTTTTTCATGAATTTTTCCTTTCATTGATGGAACTTGTGTATGTTGAATATAAATCTTATGTAATTTTTAAATTTTGATTTTTATGATCCTTCTAAAAGATCTAGGTTTTTTTCTTTTTATATGAAACATGTGAGTTGGTGGGTAATGACTAGTTAGGACTTGGGACCCATAATAAAATTTTAAATTGAAAATTATAGATTGAGGCTATTCATTGGTAATCCAAGATCAAGGTCACTTGAGTAGTCTCAACCAAGGACTAGGAAAAAAGGTTTAAAGAATAGGTTAGGATGATTAGGGAATATGAATATAATTATAGGACAAATTCCAGCTCTTGCACATAAATAAAATAATTAAGCATTATATCATTGTGTAATAGAAAAATGTTAAGTGACTCCAAAAAAAAAGTAGGTAAAAATGTTAGATGCTCACTTTTCACCTCTACATTTCCCCCCAACTTTGATGTCCATGTGAACTACCATGAATCATACATGTCAAAATAAAGCAAGCTACCAGTATGAAAATTAATGACAAGTAATTTTATAAATCATAGGGATATGGATGATGTTTCATTTTCTCTCCATGTGAATATTTAGACCTTCATATGCCCAATTCCATCAGTGGCATTTGATGTAAATACTAAAATGAGAATACATAGCAATGATAATAATCAATGTGTAAATGTTAGGTGTATAAGACCCATGAAGAGTCGTTATAAATTAAGGAGATAGAGTGAGATAAAGGATTTGGTGTATGATCCTTGAAGGACCATTACAACCACACTCCTAATACATACATATGATGTATGACTTCCAACAAACCACTATAACCATACAATGTTGGCGTAAGACCCTTCATAAGACACTCTAACCATGGTTTTATGTTTTAGGACTCATTGAGAGCCACTATAATCATAGTTGTGAAATAATTAGTTATATAATATGCCCCATCAAATAGATTTCACATGCAGTGATGAAATGGATTTGAGGAGAGAATAAAAGTAATATGTAAAAGGATGTGACCATGTAAGCTCACTAAACATCCTATTGTGTAACACATGTCATTATGAAAATTCAATCAATAGATAAGGTATCAAGATATAATCATAACAAAGTATTTAGTGGGAGGAAATTTAGAGCCCTCGATGCTACTCCTAGGTCTGAGGAAAATGCATATAAAATATATAGTAATAAAGCATCATGTGGCATGTCATGTAGAAAATAATCATCAAAGCAACACATAAATATAATAAATAAGTTAGTACATTGTGTGGATCATAAGAGCAATGTCATAAATATATCTTCATAAAAAGAGTACTATAAAAGATAATATCATATTTAAGGACAACGGTAGAGTGATATATAATTCTACAAGGAGGAGAAGAGAGTATAATAGACTCAAATTTGGGGGAAAAATGATAAGTGTCACCAATAAAGAGATAAAAAGTATAATTCTAGACAAGATGTTATTGGTTTGAATGAGATTTACCACCTATCTAGTTTCCCTTTTGGGTCACTTTCACACTTGTTAATTAAGTTTACTTATGTCTTATGTCTCACTCTTGCCTATATATGCTAAGGTTTCTCATTATAAAGTAATTTAATCATATTACATGTATATTATAAATTATTTTTTAAAAATATAGTATATCCATTGCTTCTCTCTTGTGTGGAAGGTAATTGATGTTTTAGATGGTCCTTAGCCCTTGTGAACCCTTTTGGTTTCTCTTACATGGTATCAAAGCTTCAAATCTACCACCCCATTTTTATGTTTAGAAAATTTTCACCAAGAATTTTTACATGGTGTATCTTAGAGAAAAATTGATCTCATAGTTGAGTCCAAAAGGACCAAAAATATATGGATCAACTATAAAGTTGATATGATTTAGACAAGCTTCAAATTATTTTTTAGGGATTCTTAAAAAAAATCTATACAAATCCATGCATTATAGTTTATACCATATCATCGCTATGTAGACTATACCATTGACATGCATTAGGGAACATTTTTAGCAATGTGTTGGTTACTACATATTTATTGCATCATCACCATATAAACCAAACACTTGTATTTTATATAGGGTTTATGATGGCATTATTGCCTACATCTTCACTTTGGTCATAGGGTACTTTGCTTGCATTAGTTACATGACTTTGTGGGCACCACATTAGTGGAGGTCTTACATGAGTTAGCATTTTTACTTTACTTATAGGTCATAATCCCTAGTCTAATCAATGTCTAAAGCTTAAATTTTGGGTGGGTGGTCATGAAAGGAGAGTAAACCATAGTTTCTCCTACATAGGGAGCTAAAGCATTATGGTCACAATATTGCTCCGGTTGATGTTCCCATTTAGATCTAGCTAACTCTACCACTTTGTTCCTTTGCCTCCAAAAAATTACCATCTCCTATGCTACGCCTCCAATATACAACTATCACACCACCTAATTAGCCCAATATAATCATCACTAAGATCCATCACCAAAGTTTTGACCAACTAGTGATGCCACCATCCAACCATCAAAATAGTGCTCATGTCACCTTTTTTTCATCTATGTGGGGGAATTTTTTTTGAGAGACAAGCTTCATGCACAAAGTCTAATTTTTTGACTTCTTATAGGTGTTGGAAAGGTATTTCTAAGCACTTTAGAACCATCCACTTTATTTTCCTATACTTTACTTTAGGTATCTATTATTTTATTTTGAAGTCAATTTTTATACTTTGGTTTGTATTTTAGAAAAATGCATATAAGTGGATATTTCCCTTGCTTGAAGGGTAAACCCACAAAACTGGTTTACAATTTCGTTGAGGAAGGGAAAATGCATTTTCAAATGGAAAACACTTTAGGAAGTTTGCTAGAACCTCCCCTTCTAGCAAACCCCCCTTTAATGGTTTTTATTTTTTAATTGCATTTAAAGGGGGGTTTGCTAGAAGCAGGGTTCGCTAGAACCCCCCTTTTTCCCCCTTCTCCTCCTCTTCTACCAAATCTCTGAAAATTTTTGCCCTTTGAAGCTCGGGTTGAGAATGAAAATGGAGGATACTTCATAGACCCAACTGGATGATGGTATTCCTCAGAATGAGCTATCCATCGAATATAATTTTAATATGTTTTGGTTTTATTATGTATTTTTTTTAGTTTAATTAAACATAGTTTTTTCATTGAAAATAAAAATAAAATTCTGAAAAATATGTTCGAGTTAGGTATTGATGTCCTTGATCAAGTAAAAATAATTGAATTTTGATACATACAAAAAGTTATGTTGTATACGGTCTGCCTATGTCTGAATTGTAATTGGTTTGACTTTGAAACTTGATTAAGGAAAAAATATTCAATAAAACACTATGAAACCAAATGAACTTGTTAGATATTGTAGTTACAAATCTAAATTCAAAAAAATTAGAATTTTATCCTTCATAGAAAAAAAATTATGTTGTTTACGGTGATCATCACTCCTTAAAATGGTGTTTACTCATAAAAAAATAGTTTTTGAAGGAGATGGAAGAAGAAATGTAATCTGATTTAAAAAACTTAAAAAATATATATTTAGAATCTACAGACAAAATGTCACAAATCACTATTTCACATCATCTTCAAATTACTCATGGTTTAGTAGCTATAGATGCCCAAAAGTGAAGATTTAGTTAAAAAAAAATTAGTTCAATGTCCAATTTGGCCAAAAATTATAAACCAGTATTATGGGATCACCCTGAAGGGGTGGTTGCTTGGGTTAAAAGTGGGGTATACTAGCGTTTTCTCTTTTTTGCACATCTTTCTTTTTATATCATGGTTGGAAGTTTAGTTCCTCTTCTGACAACATACAACAATTATGAGTGGAAATATAAAATAAAGATCTACCTAATAAGAGTGAGTTCGTACCAAATCACTATGGGTACATATGGTGAACCTACCCTTATTGCAAAAAACTGGTACAATAGGCATGACAAAGCCTATAGAACATTATGCATGTTAGTTTTCTTGATGTTTACTTTCGCATGCCTTTGCCACATCACTCTAGACTATATTGTATGGTTTTTTGATAAGCATGATGTTTTGAGAGGCTATCAATTAGAGAGTTAACTCATTAATTTGAATCCTACTAGCTTTTTCATCATCCAAGACTTCTTCACCAAGCTCAAATCACCGTGATTATAGCTGAAGCAATATAATATTGAGAAATATGCCTCAGGTAGTTGATTAATTCCATGCAAAACTTGGTCCTAATTATCTAGTTTTTGTTTCTACATTTCATGATACTAAAGGTGCTCTTGGAAATGCATGGAGTGTTACACACCATTTTTTGAACAATTATTGAAGACATATTTAAATTATAGTAATTAGATGATGCTATGAAAATACATGATTTTCAAGATTTTATATATTTAGAATTTATGAATCATTATAAGGTGATGATTGTTATTTCATGCACTCATGTGAATTTAAAAAATTAATATTATATTTAAATTTTAGAATGATTGAATTTTAAACTAGACTGTTATTAATATTATAAACAATGGATAGATAAATGATAATACTTGAATGAATATGAATGTTTAATGAGACTCTATGTATTATACCATGATGTTATTGATTTATATGAGATGGGCATTGATTTTATGTAAAAATATTTTTACATATAATTAGAGTAACTACCTTGAAGTTATAATGAGGTGAATGCAAGATAAAGTGTAGTTCCCCCTCTTGGTTGAGGAGGGAGAGCATCATTAGGGAGAGGATAATAGATCGAGTAGAGTTAGTGTTGGAAATATTGTCATTAATGTCAAAGGTGTATGGATGAAATTTTATGAAGGCCAAAGGCCACTAATTGTGTCCAAAAAATCTCAAGTAAAGAATGTAATCCAAAGACCAAAATATATGCAAGACAAACTTAATATTTATTGTTGGTCGAATTCTCTTCATTGACACCCAATATGAAAATTAATTTTAAATCAATGGTCATTATTTATGGGCTGACCCCCTTTGGAGTATGACAATAAAACTTGTATTTAATGTTTTAAATTTCCCAAGTTAGAGATATATAGAAGATTAAAGGAGCAAGGATCCATATTTTCCAAAAAGGAGTAACAATTCATACTTTCCTAAGGAGAAGTGATTCATAGAAAGCAATTATTATTATATTTGTGAAAAGGAAATGATTAAATGCATGAAGAGGTAGAAATTATCTTAAAAAGAAGCGATCATTCCTTAACAAAAGGTGATGTTTTTTCAAAGGGTTATCTCTATTCAAAGAGATACCTCTCTTCATAAAGGCATAATGATATAAAATATTTTATGGAGAATGGAATGAAGAATTGAGTGTTTAAATGTGTGAGATGTGAAGATTAAATAAGAAGAGAAGTGTAAGAAAGTGTGTGAATAATAAAAGATACATCATATAAACACAATCAAATTTAAGGAGACGAAAAATAATAGAAGATTATTTAAGGCATATTTTAAAGTAGATTTATTCTCAAGAAGTCGAGACTTTGTTGAGTTAGAGGTTGGTTCCTCATATTAGAGAGGTTGGTGCCTCATATATAAAGAGATCGGTGTCTCTTGCTAAGTTGGAACTCAATGGTAGGGATTTGTGTCTTCAATGGGTTGGTGATTGCAAATTGTTGTAAAAGACTATTTATTTCTAGAGATTGGATTTGGATAGTAGATCCAAGCAATCCTTATTTTTTGGTTTTCTCCCAAAAAAATTTCCATGTAAATCTTGTGTTCTTATTTGTTGATGTTGTGTATTTGAAGTTATTATGGTTATTAATTTAAAAAATTAAAAAAAATCTTATATTTATTCACCCCCTCTTAGTGTAAGTGTGTGCCCATCAGTTTAAGTGCTTTGTACCATTTATTGAGAACTTGTTTATGCACACACCACTAGTTTGAATGTTACATATTTTATTGATATATTTGACAAATTTTTAATCTTCTTTTCAAAGTCCTTATTGTTGAGTCAAGATCAAAATAACTCTATCATAGATTTAGAAACTTATTTCCTCTATTTTTACCTGTTATGAATGTTTTTGTTGTGAAGCTAGAATTTTTATAAATAAACAAGTATTTTGGTTTCAAAAGATATATATTTTTATTTAGAAAATTATATATCATAAAGAAACAAAAATCAAAGTCCACTGTTTGATTAAAAAATAAAGCGTGACAAAATACAATGAGTTTTATCCTTGAAGAATGGGGAGTTAAATTATAGTGGAGTGGGCCAAAATTGCCACAACTCTCCCCCATTCTCTCCCTGAATATCTATGATCTCTCAAATGAGATGGAGTGGGGGAAATTGGAATAAATTTGTAAGTGATTTGTGATAGAAGAAGAGAAAATCAAGGGGGCGTAGAACTATTAAGAAAAAGGCAGAATGTAAGGGAAGTTCTAAAACAACATTTTTTTGTTTTGCATGAGAAAAAGAACAAGTATTAGGAAGAAGGGTTGAGAAAAAGAAAATGAACATTTGAAAAATGATTTAGGTCAAATGGTTTTTGAAATTTTATTTTTTTTGGAAAAAATTATTGGTACAATTGTTTATTTCTCTCGGTGTTATGCAAATCAAGTTTGTGTTTTGAAATGCAAAACCCTAGTGTTTGTATGATGCGCAAGGATTTTAAACGTCTCCCTATGTATAAAATCAATCTTGAAATTTTTTTTGGATATTTTACTTTGAGTAGAAGGCTTTGATGTTACTTCAAATTTGCTATTGGATCTTGGAATCTAGTCAAATATTTCTCTATTGGGTCTTTATTGAAAAGTCTCTTGGTTTTATTTTTGAGAATAGATCCTATATACAAATATATGTATTTTGAGTGTATACATACATATGTATGTGTATAAACATTTTATGTCATTCAATAGCTTGATTGATTCACTAGTCATTAGTTTTATTTTTTAAGAGAAACAATGTGCATTGGGAATTTACAGCTAATATAAATCTAGCCACATAATATGTGACAATACTATGTATAAAAAATAAGTATTTGGTCAATAATTAAGAGGCCACATATGAGTTTGTACAACTATATATGATAATGGTTGACTAAGACCAATAAATTATTGATTGTTATAATTATTTAATATTAGTCAAATATGGATCTTAGCCACTACATAAACCCGAACATCTTTGTTTTTTAATAAGATTTATGTTTTTTTAGTAACCAAAATATTTTCTTATGTTACTTGATATATTATAAGTTTACATCATCGAGATTAATAATAGTTTGTTTACTACAAAATAAAAATAGAGAATTTAATCGTTGTTCAATATTAAACAAAAATAACACTTGAATTATCTAAACTCTTATACATAAATTTTGATGAAAAAATAGAGATTGAAATATCAAAACCAAAACTCAATCCTTGTTTACAAACTACTAGATGCTTAAACAAGATTGGTTAACTTAGAATAGAATTCATACTCATATGACTTAGTTGACTATCTACTGAATGCTAAAAAAATTTACAAGTTTAGTAATGCCTAAATTTTAAAACATTATAGGGAAAGATTATTATATGTTGATATGGATAGTTTTGTAAGTCAATATGAGAAATTATTACTATTATATCATCATTCCTCGAAGTGAATTCAAACATAGTCAAATATAGTTTACAACAATAATTAATTTAATTTGAATAATTTTTCAAATGTTATAAGTAGTGTACATAATGAAATTCAAGTACCACCTATATGTAGGTATATTTAGATTATATATATTTATTTTGTATGGGCTTGAGGAAGTGTAAAAAAATAGTCAAATATGTGTTTTTTTCACATTTCAGCCTACAAGAAAGAATTAAATTAATTGACTCGAAATGTGTTTAGTCTTGTAAAAGATAAGAGGATAGTTTATTGTCTAGTTATGGATTTTCTCTAATTTCAGTTTTCATCATCACTCAAGTTTACCGAGTTTTTGTGTGAATTGGGTAGTTTTTCTTGAATCTATTAAGTCAAGTTGAGATAGGAGTAATAGAAAAATGACCCACGATTCTATTTAGAGATGTTTTTATGATATAAAATGATGTGGCCAAAGTGGTGCATAAGTTGTGTACATTGTTAGTCCATGATACTTGATAGGTTGCATGATAACCAAATGTCATACTTAGATAGAAGATATCTAAGGTTGTGTGATAGTTGCAATCAACATAGTCAATACCTCACACTCAATTTTGGCTGGCATGGTACATTCGTGGATATCTTTATTTGCTGTGAAGTAGGAAAAGTGATCCTAGATCCAACTAGGATAAACCTCTTTTCACTTGACTTCACATTGGGACAAAAAATTAGCTAGGTTTGATGATTATCTTGTTGCCACAAGGGAGAGCCAATATCCTAGGATTTATGTCATTTTTGTGTTGTGGCTTGATGATAAATTTGATGTGTGCTTTAATAAACCTATTTGACATGTAACCCTAGATCTAAGGATACAATTTATCACATAGACAAAAATGGAAAACTACATAACAATTTCAAATATGAGAATGAGATATAGAGAGGAACTTATGATTGAAAGTCGAGGCTAAATTACAAGGACAAGGGTGTTGGGTGCCCTAGACTGAGATGCTTTCTTTTGGGAACTAAAAACTTTGAAATGTAGATTGTATTCTACTTTGTGTTTCCTGTGACTTCCCACTACCAAAACTTTTGGATTTGACCTACACACATGAAAAGAAGGGGAAAGGTTGTCCTATGTAGGGGCTTTCCTAATTCAAACTCTATTTTGATATTTATACCTTCACATACAACAAATGATGATGATCAAGAGGGCATACTCTAGGTTGGGCAGAGGTAAAAACAATAATAATTGATTGAAATAAAAAATGATAAATGACAATGTTATCTTGAAGTGAAATCCTTGATGAAGTGATGCCACACCACAAGTTGTCACAAGTGTTGATTTATGGATGCCTTGATTGCTTGATAGACCTACAAAAGGTTAGTTCACAAAACATAATATGTTATTGTAGATAACATGTAGAGGATAACTCGATACTTCTCCATAATAATTGCATGATAATAATACTTAGGTCATTCTTTCTTTTTCCTTTCTTCTCATCTCTAATGACTTGAAAGTGTGATCTTAATTTATGAAAGTGTTGTAATCATACTCGTAATTCTACCCTTGAATTTCCTTGAGTACTTTTTAGGATCCTTAATTGTTCAAATATATTTTCTAGGATTTCAAATGGTGAAAAAGACTTGTATTTATATGTAATTCTTTAATTTCTAGCTAATCAATTATCGATAGTCGATAAATGACTGGATTTTCAAATGTTAAAATACCAACACCAATATATTTTAAATTGAACCAAAATAATTTGGACATGTGCATTGGGCACCCTAATCTAGACCTATTATTTTGGGGCCTTCTTTACATTGTTAAATAAATAATAATATTAATTTTCAATTTAAGTCTGATTTCCCAAAAATGATTAAAAAAATGGGAAAATTATAAGCACAATTAGGTCCAAGCATACAAGGGGGAGCTAAACCTAAGGTCCATGCATACAAGTGGGAGCTAAACCTAGTGTAAAATTGTCAAGGGTGACAATTTACGACACTACATTTAGCCCCCATTTTAGTGAGAGTATGAACTTATTCTCAGGCTCACACTAAAGTAAGGATAAGACAAGAAGGGTTTGATTATCCAAACATTAAAGAGATAAAATGACATTGAATCTAGGGGATGTGCTAGCCCCTAGGCTCAATGTCCTATGACAATTTAATGTTAAGGATAAGGGAACATACACACATGAGGTGAAATGCAATATGACAATCACAAAGCATACACAATGAAGACATAAAAGAAAACACACAAAAGACACAAAGAAAACATACAAAAGACACAAGGTAGACATAATGATAAAAACAACACAAACAATAAAAATAAGACATAAACACAAGGTTAGTACACTAAAAGGATTCGAGTCAATAAGGTAAAGAGACCTCAATCTTAAATTTGTCTCAAATACCAAATATCATCAATTGAATGTACAACATTCACAAGATAAAAAGATGTGATACATAGATCTACTGGCAAGTAAGCTATGTTATGCTAGGTGTCCATATAAAAATGCTCTATTTCATAGACCAATAAGCTCCATTATGAACCCATGGACTATTTTCCCAATCACGCTTCAGGGAGAGCATAAAGTTTAACATCATAGGGGACAAATAAATTCTTAACGTCACAAGGTACAAATTGATAACCATGCCTTAGGGGTTGTTATAAATAGCATCACCACAAAAGGGGTATGTCAATAAGTTAAGATACACAAGATGTCAAGGAAATGGATAGGGTGATATGCCCCCCTTAAAAATGTCAATGTTCTTGCTATGTTGATATTTTAAGGAAAAGAAGGGAAAGAGGGAATCCTTGAAAGGAATACACACCTCCCAAACTAGTTGTCCTTTCCCCCCAAGTATAAAGGAAAGGACAACCATGCAAGCGATTATCATGTTGCTACCATAGAAACAAATATGGTTGCACGTAAGATTTTACCATCATGAATGGCAATGAACAAACACATGGAGCTACAAATGCCACATAGTAAGGAGTAACACCATAAAATAAAAATTTATTCTTTAGAATGATTAGGTGCATTTTCACATAGAAGAGCACCACAATCAATAATTTGATTGATATTATTTCTCAAGGCTTGGCATTCATTGGTGGAATGACCATACACTTGATGATATGCATACAAAGAGTTATTTTTATAATATTTCTTACACATTGGAGGAAGAAGAGTAATAAAGTGGGATTTTATAAGCCTCAACAAAATATGCTCTTGCTTGGATAGAGGATAAGTAGTAGGAGACAATTTTTCTCTTGTGGAGAAAATATTTCTTGCTTACCACATAATATTATAAATGTAGTAGATGGAGTATGAGATGAAGATGGAGAATTAAGGTTGGAAACCTAAACCCCTTTTAGAAAGGTATAGTGTAGATGTCAAATGATCCTTAACTCCTTGGTTCATGATTTTATTATATCCACTTTTAGAAAGAATTTTAAATCCAATTCCATAACACCTTTCCAACTCAGATGGAGAAGTCTCGTATAAATGATTATGGGAGGAATTGATTATTTTTCAAGAATGAAAATCCTTTTTAGGTGTTGAAATTTTAAGGTTAGACATCACCAACACACGAGGGATGAAAGCTAAAGATCCCCAATCACCATCATGGGATGATA
This sequence comes from Sequoiadendron giganteum, assembly GCA_007115665.2. NCBI lineage: Eukaryota > Viridiplantae > Streptophyta > Pinopsida > Cupressales > Cupressaceae > Sequoiadendron > Sequoiadendron giganteum. The sequence continues at coordinate 617,026,623 of CM021109.1, read as the reverse complement.
TTTTTGGAATTGTTGATGTATAAAAAAATTGAGCAAATGAAACATAAGACTCCTTAGATTGAGATTACAAGATTTTGTACTCTCCCACAAAGGAGGGTGTAAATTCTAATAAACTCCAATCAAGGATTACTTTGATCAACATTTGTATTTGATGCCACAACATTCGACTTGTTGGGCTTTGATGGGAAGATTTTAGACTCCCCACAGAAAGTAGGTGTAAAATCTAACGAATACCAATCATCATCATTATCATTGAAAGGTAATGGTTTCAATTTTGAAGATGTAATCAAAGTATTTAGAGAGTTTGAAGTGTTATGCTCGATTTTGACTTGTAAATTATAACTTTCTGCAAATTCTTTAACTATATATATCTTGTTATTATATTCATACTTCATCTCACGGTGAAGAGTAGATGGGACTCTCTTCATGGCATGAATCCACAGTCTACCAAGGAGAATATTGTATGACAAAGGTTTTGGCATGACATGGATAAGGGTAGGAAAAACCATGAGCCCCCAATGGTTTCCTACCAAGATTATCAAAGCCACGAATAGTAATATTATCAGGTTTTATAATGTTCTTATCCACACCAAGCTTATCTAGAAGGTCAATGCTACAAACATTAAGACCCAATCCATTATAAATACAAGTACATATAACCCTATTTTTATTAATAAAAACTAATATAATTAGAGCCTCATGTTTTTTGAATCTCAAGGGGAGGTAAATCAATTTGATGGAAGACAGTATTTAGGTTTCGTTGTATTCATACTGACCAACAAGGCTACTACATCATTCAATTTAACAAAAAGGTGATATGTCAATATTTTACAAAGCCTCTTGGAGTATCCTATGGTATGTGAGTGAATTTTGAACTAAGTCCCAAAGAGAGATCTTGGTTGGAGTATTACGAAGTTGCTTAACAAGATCATACTCTTTGCCACTATGTTGAGGAAGATGAGGTGCACGGGAGACATGGTTGAGGAAATGGGTTGGAAGTTGGCATTTTCTTTGGTTGTTTATTATTTTGAGTGTTATATGTGTGAGCAATTGCATGATAACTTGGTTGTTGTAACATATCTTGGTGCACATGATTACTTTGAGTGAGTTTTTTTGCAAAGTTTAGGATATGACCAGGATGTTTTGGAGGTCCTATAATGAGAGGAGGTTTAGAGGGAGGTCCAATAATGAGAGGAGTTCCAATAATCAATTGTGGGTTTATAATTTCAACCAAGTTAACTACTTGTTGACAATATTCTATCGATAGGGGATATAATGTCAATTTTGAATCTTCATTTATGAAAGCCACCTTACTATTATTTGAAGGAGAAAATGTATCAATGATTACATCCTCTTGCACCAAAATATCCTCCCAAGTAAGAGAGGTATTGGGAGAGGAACAAACATGATTATCAATAATTATATCCTCTTGCACCAAAATATCCTCACAAGTAAGAGAGATATTGGGAGAAGAACATACATGATTCTCATGCTTATCAATGAGTGCATCCTCTTACACCAAGATACCCTCACAAGTAGGAGAGATATTGGGAGAGGGATCAAAGAAAATAACAAAAAAGGAGAGAGAAACTCGTTTTCACATTCTTGTAATAAAAAATATTTGAATTTCTTAATAAAGTTTGACAATAAGACATTGATTATGAGAAAAAAATATTTTTGCAAGGAAAACATTATGTCATGTCCTATGGATAAAACTAATAATGCATGACAAAATTAGATAGTTGCAGGACTGACTTCCAAAAACTGAAACTAGATCTTAGCAGAGACCACAAGCAAGGTTCTACAAAGAAAGTTTAAGTTGAAACTAACTAGACAAGGGCATTGGGCACCCTTGTACAAAGAGTTAAATTTTAATGTTTTAAAAATTAAAAATTGAAGAACAGTATATGAAAAGCTATAGTTGTAGAGGTATAGGTTTGGATGCAAACATATTTCTAGAAATGTAGAAAACCTTAATTTCTCTATGTGAAACACATAAGCATGCATAAAATTTTGTATTTCCTAGGTAATGTAAATTGTTAAAATGATAATTTTCAAAATTTAAAGTGTTTTAATTGATTGAATTTTTCCCAAAAATGTAGCAAAGCAATATTTTTTTGATCTTTTGAAATGAAAATAATATGTAATTCTTCACTTTTTCAGGGTTTTTCACTAAAATATGTAATGCACTTTTGATAAATGAAAGAAACCTAAGATTTATTAAGATTTCCCAATGAAATAATTCAGATTCAAACCCTACTTAGGTATAAAATTAAATTTAAATTTTTCTTCAATTTTGCTCCAAATTTCTATCACCAAGATCTTTAATGCTTAATGAACAAAATAATGCAAATGATTAATTTTGGGAATGAAACAAATGCAAATCCACAAGACTTTTAAAGCATCTAGCTTTTTGAATTAATTTTTAGATTTTATGCTATAAAATAAAAAAATTACAAGTGTAAGATATGTCGGGCTCACCAAAATGTGAAGTAGAAAAAGTGATCCTAGATCCAACTAGGATAAACATCTTTTCACTTGACTTCACATTGGGACATAAAATTAGCCAGGGTTAATGATTAGCTTGCTACTACAAGAGAGAGATAATCTCCTAGGGTCTATGTACTTTTTGTGTTGTGGAGATGATAAATTTGATGTGTATTTTAATAAGTTTATTTGACATATAACCCTAGGTTTGAAGATGCAATTTATCACACATACACAAATAGAAAACCACAAAAAAGTTTTAGATTTGAGAATGAGATACAAAGAGGAACATGTGACTAAAAGTTGAGGGTGAATTGAGGGACAAGGGTACTGGGCACCCTAAATTGAGATGCTTCCTTTCAAGAACTAAAAACTTTATGTTTCCTGTGACTACTCACTGTTGAAACTTTTGAATTTGACCTACATACATGAAAAGAGGGGAAAGGTTGTGTTGTATATGGGCTTAACTAATTCAAACCCTATTTTGGTATTTCTACCTCCAAATACAATAAATGATGATGATCAAGAGGGCATACCCTAGGTCGGGAAGAGACCAAAAACAATAATAATTGACTAAAACTATGAATGATAAAAATGACAATGTTATCTTGATGTAAAATCCTTGATGAAGTGATGCCACACCACAAGTTGTCACAAGTTTTGGTTGATGGATGCCTTGATTGCTTGATAGACCTATAAAAGGTTAGTTCACAAAACATAATAGATTGTTTTAGATAGCATGTAGAGGATAAATCAATACTTCTCCATAATAATTGCATGATAATAGTGCTTAGTAATTCTTTTTTTTCCCTTTCTTCTCATCTCTAATGATTTGAAAGCATGATCTTAATTGATGAAAGCATTGTAATATTCCTGCTAATTCTACCCTTGAATTACCTTGATTGCTTTTTAGGATCCTTAATTGCTCAAATATATTTTCTATGATCTCAAATGGTGAAAAATAATTGTATTCATATGCAATTCTTTAATTTTTGGCTAATAAATTATCGATAGCCAAAAAATGACTTTGGATTTTCAAATGTTAAAATACTGAAATTGACATATTTTGAATTGAGCCAAAATGTCACCTACTGATTTTTATCAATTATTTAATTGCAAATATAAATCTTAAGATTTGCATGTTTATGTGAGAAGATTATTGAAATTTGAAATTGAAAAGTGAAATTGAAATTAAAATTGAAATTTAAAAGCAAGTGAAATGATTTGAAATTCATTATTATGAAATTTGGGGATTGTCATTGTTGATGAGAAATTGAGTGCAAGTGAATGTAGGAACAAGTGAACGAGAATGAAGGCGAGAACATTGATTAGGTAGAGTCGTTTTAGCCATTAGAAGTTAATAAGGATGATGGAATCTCACACACCACTTAGTTATTTTAATATGATTTTTTCGTGATGATTATTATTTTGGAAATTTTTAAATAAGTTAATCTGATTGCTCAAATTTGTGTGAAAATGAATATGTTGCTCTTTGAAATGGAAAGATTGATTTATTTGCGAAAAATTTAGTCAATTTGATTAAATTATGTTGTTATGTGAAAATAGATTTAAATGAGAGTATAAAAAAATGTTTAAATAAATATATATTAAATTATGTATTTCAATGAAGAGAAGTAAATAAGAAATAAATAAAATACATTTTCAATTTAATATGAATTAAAACAGTAGAAAATGATTTGAAAAAGTTTACCTCTCATTCAATTTTAAATGCAATCAAGAAAATAAAACTTTAGCTAAACTCCGAGTTATGGCCATCATTGTTGGGAATGTGGCACAAATTGTGGATCCAACTTTCTTGTTTACTCCACCATTTGCATAAATTAAGAGGAGGAAAAATATCTTAGGAAGGATGCGCATATGAGCAACACAGAGAAAGAGTGAAATCTGTTTTTGAAGGCAGAGTTAAAAGAAAAAGAGGGCTTTTAGTTTTTCTTCATTCTACATACCTTGCATGCGCGGCCAGGAAAAGGAAAAAAACAAAAGAAGAACAGTTTTCAGTTCTTTGATTTTTATTTACTTTGTTGATCTCCCTCATACATGAGAGCAAGGAGAGGATTACTTTTGGAGAGAAGCAGACATTAGAACATATTTGATTTTATCTTAAAAAAAGAAAAAGACTGTTGGATTCCATGCACGACCAGAGAGGAGATAAGATAAGAATATAAATCTGCTTCCAATCATTCCACATGAGTAGAAGGTAAGGAGGTGCATAGAAGTAAGGAAGAGCAGTTTAGATTTGATGGATTTTGGCATTTTACTTACTTGATACGCAAGGGAGAGAACATAGAGTTCTTTTTTATGATGTGATTCTTCTTTTTTCCCATGCACGGCCAGAGCAGGGAGAGAGATCTAAGCAAAGAGGATTATTTAGTTTTTATTCTATTTTTATTCACCTTATCTCCCAAGTGCGGCCAACGGGAGGGGAGAGGGATTTGTAAGTCTTAAAAAAATAATAAGTTACTTATCTTCCCCATACGCTAGCAACAAGAATAGAGGGTGGAAATTATGAATTAGAATAGAGATCTCTTTCCCCCATGCGCAAGTAAAGGGAGAAGGAAGGTGTGAAACCAGGAAGAGGGAGAGCACAACAGTTTAAATTTTTAGTTTATTTGGATTTTGCTTGTCTCCCCAAGCGTGTGTGGAAGCAAGGAAGGGAAGGCAACATGAAAGAGGAATGCAACCAGCAGCAGTAGGAGAATAGAGGTGAAGGCTTGGACAGGAAGAAGATACAGAGCATAAAGGAAGTAAAGAAGAAAAGTGTGGAGATAGGAAGAAAGAGAAAATTCAGATCAAGAAAATAAAAGAAGAGAACTTGGAAAGTAGACAGAGGGCAGAGAAAGAAAGAACAACTATAGGAGAAAATTGACAGAAAGACAAATATTCATGCCAGATTTAGAGGACACTGAGCACCAGAATATTGTTAGGTAGATTTAAAGAAAGCATTATTTACCAAATTAACAATCTTAGTATGTTTAAATTGAATCATTTTCTTTTATTTATGTATTTTATCAATGAAAACCTGTCACTGTTTTTGTAAAACTTAGAAAGAAGAATAAACACCAGACTGTGTTTTTATGAAAAATTTATTGAACAAACTTGAAACAGAAAACTACAAAAAGACAGTAGAATGATTTAGGAAGTTCTAATTTGTAAATTTAAAGAATGCAAACAAAAGACATACTATTTTAGATCTATCTAAACTTAGAAATGCTTTAAAAATCAAAGCTGCCAGATAGACAAAACTTTCAAAACAATAGAAACATAAAAGATAGTGTTTTTGGTTTAAATAAAATTGTTGAATGTTTTCCAGAAGCATAAGATTTAATATTTTTGTGTAAAATATATGCTTGAAAAACTTGAGTTAAATTTGATATATCTTCAAGAATGATTCTAAAATTGCCTTTCAAACATAATTAAATATGAGGTTTTACGTTTTTGAAAACATAACATTTTAATGGAAATATGAAAAACAAAAAAGAAAAGGAAGTAAAATTAAAAATATAATTACTTCGAAATGAAACGAATTAGACAAAGATTATATTGAAGTGTAGTTAAATTATGTGAGTAAATGAACCGAAAGAATGTGTGCTCATTTATTCGTTTCTTGTTTTATATGTACTTAGTTACATACTTGAGATACACCTTATTTAATTATTTATTTTAAATATGAACTTAATGTTATTTGTGATTTAAAATATGTGGAATTACTTCAATAAAAACCATGTTTGCTTGAAAATGAAAGTGCATTTCATGTGTTTGAGAAAGATTATTTTTTATTTTGAATGGAACCATGCATGCTTGATAATTGAATGCGCATGACATGTGTTTGGAAAGTTACCTTCTGGGACGGGTGTCGAATATGGGTTATTAGAGAGCATAGTTTTGCTTTTCCAAAACTACTATTATTTGTCGTGCATGACATTTTACTTGGCCAAGTAACTTAAGGACCATTGAAACAGATGGAATATTTATAACTCTCTACCATATCCTAGTATCGAACTTGCTTGTTTCTTAAATGAATTAGAAAAATGAAAATGCTTGTGGAATTACTAGTTATACTAGGCACGCATTAGATTCCATCCTGCTTGTCGACTTCTTTTTGCTAAGCGATTCGTGCAGGGTCGGGTATTCTTTGAATGACTTAGGAATTCTAGGGAAGCATAAGCTTCGAGGTTGGGCTGAAAAAGCACCTGAACCTTGTTCTCATCTTCATGTTTGAATATATGCTATAGGATTGAAGATCAAAGGATGATTTCTCCATATATGTATTATTTCATTATTGTATGATTATTGTAGAGCTTAAGGTGACAAAATGCCTAAGTCTCGAATTGTAAATATCTTTTACAATGCTTTTGTATTATTAATGTCATGCAAGATGACACGTGTATGAATTTAATTGGAAGTATTATGAATCTATTTATAGACTTTAAGTCGATATCTTTGGAATCTTTTGGGATTTATGAAATGTTAATGAATGGAGTTTCGACTTTCTTTGGAATATAAAATAATTTATTTAAGGAATTGTCGTCTTTGGAATTAAAGCCTTTCGCTCTTTACACAAAATAGGCTCAATAGGAGCATTGGGCGTCCTAGTCTAGACCTTTTATTTTGGGGTATTTTTTAAATCATTAAATAAATAATAAATATTGTTTTCCAATTTAAGTTCGATTTCTTGAAAACAATAATAAAATAGGCAAATTATAAGCACAATTAGGTCCAAGCACACAAGGGGGAGCTAAACCTAGTGTGAAATTGTCAAGGGTGACAATTTACGATGCTACATCTACTACCCTTGCAAAGGGTAGATCCACTTCTAATAGGAAGGTGTGTGGGGGACCTCCAATATATGAATGAAGGTAAAGCACCTAGATGATGCTCTCCCTCCATACAACAACTCAATTGGTCACATTATTGTTACTTAGATACACATTGTATATTAAGATATTGATCTTTTTATTAATATATTAATTAATGTATATTATACTTATATGAAAATAAAAAATGGTTAAGTAATTTTGTAAGAATGAAAATGTGTGATTTTTTTTACGTTGAGTATACATGTAATTGATATGATTCTTAAGAAAACCAAGCGAGTTAGGAAGAGACGATGACACAAGTAGAATACCAGAATGACCCTATTAAGACTTTAAGCACTTTATTTGCTATCACAATCCCCATTCTCATTAATATTGATACCACACAATAATTTGTAACACCTATCTTGTTAAGTAAGATTCTTAGGAGAGCTAAATATATGGCCAACTTGTGGTTAACCAAGTATGCAAATCAAGAAATAGATTGAGTGGAGTAGTATTTGTTTGAAGCAAAGGTGAAGTTACCCTTCTTTTTACTAAGGTTAATTTATATGTAGCACCATTGGCATCTTATGACGTCATTTTAGGAAATAATTGGTTGTGATGGCATAGGGGAAAAGTAGAATGCTTTGCTGATAAATTTACACAAGAACACAAATATTCAAATAGAAAGGAGAAGAAATATAAAAATAGGGACAAGAAGAATAATGAGTAGGATGCTCGGAACATAATGTAAATCAACCATAAGTCTCCCTCTACTTCCAAGGGGGAATCAAATAAGAAAGAGAGACCCAAATGTGCATATTATAAGAAAATTGGGTATGATGAACATAGTGTCGTGTAAAATAAATTGATGAGTTGATGAATATTCTATAAAAGAACATCATATTAGGCCTTCAACTATGTCAATAAGTTCATCATCATCTTATTTATCTTTTTAATTAGACAACATGAAGGGTAAGACACTTGTTATAGTTATAGATTCCAATTTAGGGGGTCAGATCCTTGATTTTGGAGCTTCACATAGTATATTTTATTTATTATCGATATCATTGCCCCTATCATTTAAGCCCTCCAAATTTATCATATAATTATCAATAAGACCCTATATCTTGGCTTTGTTTAACCAAATCATTTGTTGTAGGTACTATTCTATTTGAAAAAAATTAAATCAACAAATTTTTATGCATAATAACCATACAATGCCTTGCATGGAAACACACTAATAGATATGTGATAAATTTTGTTGTAGCAGTATTCTTCCAAATGAATCCATTTAATCCATAATATTTATTGATTATAAACATAGTTTCTCAAATATCCCTCCACTCACTTGTTCACAATTTTTGTTTGCCCATCTATTTTTGGGTGGTAACTAGTGCTTGGAGTAATATTGGTACATGTTAAATGAAATAAATCTTGACAAAATGCATCACGAAATCTACTCCCTAGCACTAAATATTCTTTTGGGTAGACCATGTAATCCAAACACTTCCTTGAATAATAAATCAACAACTTGACGTGCTTTGTACTCGATAGAGATAAGGAATAAATGTACATATTTAGTCAATATATCTAATACAACATAAATTTAATATTTCCTATGTACCTTAGGCAACCTTGAAATAAAATCCATGGAGATAGTTTCTCATTTTTGTTCAAGAAGAGAAAGTGATTGTAGCATCCCTGCAAGAAACTCTTTCTCTCCCTTATTTTGCTAATATGTTACACATTCTCTAATATGCACAAGAACATCCTCTTTGAGACCCTTCCATGAAAATCTCTCTTTGATCTATCCATAAGTTTTGAAGAAACCCAAATGTCTTGCTAATGGTGCATTGTGAAATGCTTCTAATATCTTCTTCATCTTTGAATCGGGAACAATGAAGATTATGTTCTTGAATAAGATCAACTCATCTTCTATTATGTACCTATTATCCTTCTCTACTTCATCAAGAATATTAGTAGCAAGTGCATTCTTATCATACTCGACTATGATAATTTTTTTAAATTTTCTGAGATAATGGAAAGAGAACATAGAGTAGGCTTTCTAGAGAGAGAATTTGCTACAAAATTTGTCTTTCCCTTCATGTACTCTATGTCAAAATCATATTCATGTAGCTTACTTACCCATTTTTATTGGTGATCATTTAAATCCTTTTGGCTTAAGAATAATCTCAAACCATTGTGACCAGTTCTAAGAACAAATCTTCCACAAACCAAATACTATGTAAATTTCTCTAATGCATGCATGATAGACAACAATTCTTTATCATAAATATAATATCATCTTTCCAAATTATTCAAATTATTACTTTCAAATGCTATAGGATGTCCCCTTTGAGCTAGAACAACCCCGACACCTTCCTCATATGCATCACATTCAACAACAAATGGTAATGAAAAATCATGAATTATAAGTACTATGCATGAACTCATTACCTTCTTAAGTTTTTTGAAAGTTGCTTGGGCTGATTTTGACCATTCAAAAGCTCCTTTCTTTGTCAAAGTTGTAAGTGGGGTAGGAAATTGAGAATTTTTTTTTTATGAACCTCCTATAATAATTGCATAACCTAAAGAACCATCTCAACTATGTCAAAGTGGTGGGAGGTGGCCAATCTAAAATGGGTTGGATCTTGTGTTGATCCACTTACATACCCTTGGAACTTATAACATGGCCCAAATAAAAAACTCATGTTAATCCAAAATCACATTTGGACATCTTAGCAAAGAAATATTGCTACTCCAAAATGCCCAAAAATATATCTAAACATTTCAAATGCTCCTCCCATGTTTTACTATAAATTAAAATATCATCAAAGGAGGCTAACACACATTTTATTAAATATTTGCCAAATACTTGATTCATGCATGATTGAAAGGTGACTAGAACATTAGTAAGTCCAAATGGAATAACCAAGAACTCAAAGTGTCCATAATGACATTTTTTTTGTCTTTTGCACATCTTCATCTCTCATATAGATATGGTAATATCTTGATCTTAAATCAATTTTTGAGAAGTAGATAATTCCATGCAACTCATCTATCAACCTATCTATCTTAGGGATGATATATTTTTTTCTTAATGGCCTACTTATTCAGAGCTCTGTAATCAGTAAACATTGACAAAGTATCATCTTTATTTTTAACAAGGATAATTGATGATGGAAATAGAAAGACATTTGGAGTTGATCAAAAGACACTTCTGTAACAACAAACCACACTTCTACAACAACAAACCAAACTCCAAAGAAATCCACACAAAAATGGAAACACAACCACTCAAACAATTAAACACTCCAACTATGCTTGTAAACCTACAAACAAACAACACACAAAATATTGAACGGGCTACAAATCCTTAAGCTCTAATGCAACCCCATAGTGAAATTTCCTCCATGAAACTAATGGGGTTTTGTCCATAGTCTTCCAGCCTTCATTGGGTTTTCATCTAAGAAGGAATTTGTAAAGCTTAAACTCATACAAAGAAAAGTGTTGAAGAAAATGATCTCATAAAACTCAAAAGAGAAATGAAATGTCTTAATATACCCAACTTAGTCCTCCAAATCCAACATCCATCTTAGAGGGAGAATAATTTAAAATTATATTTTGAATTCCACTGTAATGTCCTATGTAATATAAATTTCTAGAATATTTAAAATCAACAAGTATAGAAAATATGAGTCAAAATTATCATATTTAAACTCTCATAAAAATTGATTTCCAAAATAAATTGAAATACCCAGAAATAATTTAGCAATTATTTCACCAAACTATGTACTTGATTTGATCAAAATTACACACAAACTCCCAAAAATTATGAATAAATACATGAAAATATGCTACTACAACAGCAAAAAATCCAACATGAACATCAACAAAAATATCGAGAGATTATTCAAACAAAATATCTACCTGAAATTATAACTCGTACAACACTACAAACATTAAAAAGCTCCAAATTGAAAGATGAATTCCTCAACATTTGGGGCTAATCAAAACATGCTTCTATAACAACAGACCACACTTCTAAAACAACAAACCAAACTCCAAAGAAATCCACACAAGTTCGAAAACACAACCACTCCAACAATTAAGCACTCCAACTATGCTTGAAGACCTACAAGCAAACAACACACAAAATATTGAACGAGCTACAAATCCTTAAGCTCCAATGCAACCCCATAGTGAAATTGCCCCCATGAAACTAATGGGGTTTCGACCATAGTCTTCCAACCTTCATTAGGTTTTTGTCCAAGAAGGAATTTGTAAAGCTTAAACTCATACAAAGAAAAGTGTTGTAGAAAATGATCTCATGAAACTCAAAAGAGAAATGAAATGTCTTAATATACCCATCTTAGTCCTCCAAATCCAACATCCATCTTGGAGAGAAAATAATGTAAAATTATATTTTGAATTCCCTCACAAACTGCATGCCCACAAATACCTGCCAAATCAAGCCTAATTAATTAATTAATTGTCATACCACTATCATAACCGTCATGGAAACCACTATATGACCATCAATCGAGCATCCCAAGCAGATCCACACCTCATTTGAAGTTGTACAATATTTAATTTTAATATTTAAATATCTTGAAATCATTTAAAAAATATTCAAATCCATCATAAACATAATTAAATATTAAAATGATCATTTCCTTATTTATTTACTTAGCTCAAGAAATATGGAAATTGGGCTAATATTTTCTTGAATTAAACTAATTTAAAAGGGGACATGACAATAATCCCTATAAATGGCCTATGGCTTTGTTCTTTTATACAACATCTTAACATTCACATTTGAATATTTCTCATGTGAGTTGGTGGGCAATGACTAGTTAGAATTAAGTTGATTTGGATCCATAATAAAATTTAATTTTAAAAATCATGGGTCGATGTCATTCTAATGATCTTGATCCAAAATCAAAGCTACTTGAACAATCTTGACTTGAAGTAAGAAATAAAAAGATTACAAATTGACTAGAAATCATTGAAGAATAGAAACTCAAATATAATACGACCACCAACTCTTATACAAAACACATAAATTAATTATTAAACTATCATATAAGAAAAAAATCAAAATAAATATAAAGTAAATATAAAAAAATCAATTAACTCTTGTGAACTATTAGTTCTTAACCTCTTTTATCATATAACTTATTGTCTAGCTTGACCCTATCCAAATGGCCATTCTATTTCCATTCCTATTACCTTGGTCATGAAAGATACCCACCAAAAATATCACAATTTCTTACCTATAGAAAGAATTTCTCCACCAATGTGAACAAAACAAGAAGCTATTCTAAAGAATATTGAAAGGTGAATGAAGACACATTTGTTCCTACCAAAGCCAAATGCATAATCCACATCACTTTGACCACCTAAGCAAACATTCCAAGGAGGTGATAGCACTAGGAGTCTCTTGCCCCTTTCCAAGAAGAGCCATAGTGATCACTATCAAGCATGCATCCATCACCCACTTTGAGAACACTCATTGTCAAAGTGATCCTTTTTGTTTGGTAAATAACACCCAATAGAATTCCACCACGTTGCCAACAAAAGTGGAATAGCATTGGCCAAGTGGGGCAAAAGCCAAGTGGCATGGGATCTGCTCCCTCTTTCTCATCAATAATATACCAACTCGTACTTTTTTCTAATATCTCAAAAACATTAAATCCCTTTCACTAAATCAATAAAAAACAACGTCCTTCGCCCACATACGGAAAATATAGCGTGTTGGGTCCTTAGCTCATGCTTTCTTTAACAGGATATTTTTTGGGAGTAATGCAAGACAGATCTTTGGAGCATTTATTTTATGTTCTTGGAGGATACCAAATGTATATATCCATTTAGTTTTTATTATATAAATAATAGATATATGGTACAATTTGTGTTTTAGAAATTAATTTAGTTTCAAGAAGCACATGTAATCAAGTATTATATTATCACTAACATAATTATTTATTTAAAATTTAAGCTTTTTTAATATTAAACAATATATTTTTAAGAAGCTATATATGTTGATAAATTAATTCTTTTAAGAAAGTTTTTGGTATAATTGTGTAAGAGTTTTTATATCAATATTTTTTAGTATATTTTGTAATTTAGTATTTATCATTATGAGAAACGTAAATAGAAAAACTCACACAATTGTTATTAAAAACGTTTATTAATCATAAATTGACATTTTAAACAATATAATTACACCAAAGACAAAACACCATGTGCTACCATTACCAAACATAAGAACTCACACAATTGTTACTAAAAATAGGAGATGAGGTCCCTCGTTTGTGGTGTTAGGATAAAAAAAGCTTACAACTTAAAATAATTGTTATTAAAAATATCTATTATCAATAAATTGATATTTTAAACAACATAACTATAGGAGATTGAATGTCATGTTGTGATGTGTACATAAAATTTAAAATTTAAAAAGTAATATACTATATTTTTAAAGTAAAAACAAAACAAAAGAATTATAGAAATAATAGATAGAAGCTTTTTGAAAAGTAAAATTAAAATTTACATAAAAAATAAAATGACTTTTCAAATTATAATAAAACAAAATAATTCTTAAATAAAAAATATAAGATTTATGTATCCATGTAATAAATAAAATAATTTAAAAGTAAAATAAAATAGATAATAAGATAATATTGTAATGAGAATCAAAGATACTTAATTCTTTATATTAAAAAGTTTCAAACAATATCACTTAATATCTAGAAGTGTCTTTATCTTATAACTTTATAAATTATATTTTGTAATAGTATTGAAAAGTTATTTTAAATACTATTAAATGCTTTGATATCTTATATATTTTTAAAGTTCTTGGAGTGTAGACTAAAAAATAAGTTGTTGGAAAACATGCCTACTAAATGTGTTCAAACCTTAATCATGTTGGAGGTAATGCCACCTAGGAGTAGTAGTAGTTATGTATCAAATCTAGTCATATGTCATGTAAGGGAAGTTTGCTTAATAATTATAGTGAATGTAAGAATGTTTGTGTGTTCAAACCTTAGCCACACAACACACTAGGGGAAGGCTCCTTGCAAAATAACTAGCAATCGCACCTTCGTGTGCAATAGGTACGCCGAAGACATATTAGTAGATAAAATTATTCAGTTAGGCGATGGCAACCAAATATGCCTTGGTACAAGTGGGCCCAACATGAAGCTATTATACCAATCTGCCTCTTCCGCAAGCATCTACAAGTATTCAGAGCTCTGCTTGCCATTTACGATCCAAAACTTCATGTCAGATGAAGAAGCATTTACACTTGCATACTGAGATGCAGCCGAAAAAACAAAAAAAGATAAGCTGAACACTACAAAAATAATGACACCCAGCTGAAATTTTTGAAATCCGACCATGATTAGCAATTTAGGCTTAACCAAAATTAATCGAATCTGGAGAAAGTACAAATGATATGAACCCTGGGATTTAAGCAGGCATTTGCGCAAAAGAAGTTTGGGGTTAACAAATTGGATGGATCCTCTGTAAACTTGAAGCAAATCATCAGTTCTATGATCAAACAGCCATAAGGGATAAAAATAAGAAGAAAAGAAAACCCAGACAGATTTAAAGAGATATATTTCTCTAGGGTTGAAAAGAAAAAGCAGTGAAAAGGGAAAAAAACATACACTTCTGCTGTCGATGGTGTGCTTGTCCTAGAGAACCCTGTGAAGAATAGAGGGGTCAACAAAAATGACAAAGCAAAACCCTTTGGTGCGGCCCGTCATGCAATCCTTCATTGTCACAGTCTACACAACCTCGCCATAGTTGGAAAAATACTCTGCCAGCCTCTCTTTGCTCGTCTCCCATGATATCCCAAAAAATGAAGAGCTTGCGTTGATCGGAATCCATTTCTAATTCACAAAATCTGCAAACAACCGCCCCCCTATGTAAAATAGAAACCTTGCCTAATGCAGATGATAAAGATCTAACCTCTACTTCTCATCCATGGTTAATGTGGGTTGCTCAGGGGACAAGTCTGAGCCATTGATTCGACTATATATATATTGCTTTCACCCATTTCATAATTTGCATCTCCAATTGCATTGAAACCTTATCCGGACTTTTGAAGAGGAAGAGTTTGGATCAGAAAGCAATAGCAACAGGGAAAGCAACCAAAAGGGGTGAAACGACCGAGAAAATGGCGAAAAACGATGAAAGGATGAGATGCATTTCATCGTTGTCCACCCCATGTGCGCCAATCTAAACCGTTTGGTGTAAAAACGAGTTGGAAAAGCTTAGTGAGGGAACGCCTTCGGCGTAATTATCGTGAGTTTTTGTCGACATATATTGAAAGATTAAGACAAAATAAATTCAACTTTTTGAACCATTTTTTTATAAATAAATTTTATAGGCAAGTATTACAAATTTTAATCTTCTATTTGTAAAAATAGTATCCTAAAACTATTATTACCTTTCGATTAAAAATTAAAAAATTACTTTCTTTTTAATTTTTAATTATATAATTTTTTAATATTGTTCATATTTTCTTTTGTTGTATTCTTATTTTTTATTTTTTATTTTTTGGATGTGTCAATGTATTTCTTTGTCTTTTTACATTATATCTCTTTCAATACTTTAGATTAATTTTAGTCTTCTTTGAACATTAATACATAATTATATGAATCTTTCACTCAATAATCCATTTCTATATTATATTTAATCATCCCAACTAAATAATTATATGAATCTTTCATAGTCTATTTCTTTGTCTTTTTTACATTACATCTCTTTCAGTTCTTTAGATTAATTTTAGTCTTTTTTGAACATTAATATATAATTATATGAATCTTTCACTTAATAATCCATTTCTATATTATATTTAATCATCCCAATTAAATAATTATATGAACCTTTCCCAGTCTATTTCTTTGTCTTTTTTACATTATATCTCTTTCAGTTCTTTAGATTAATTTTAGTCTTCTTTGAATATTAATAAATCTCACTTAATAATCCATTTCTATATTATATTTAATCATCCCAACTAAATAATTATATGAAACTTTCACTTAATGAGTGGTTCTTGTATTATATTTAATCATCCCAACCAAAAACTAAAAATAAGAGAAAAAATGAAACTCTATTGAAATTATAATAAAAAAATATATAATAATCCTAATAATTTAAAATAATAGTGATCCTCCTACCATCTCTTTGTAAATATTTTATAAAAATAAAAAATATTTATAAATAAATATATTTAAATTAAAAATAACATTTAATATATAAAATAATTTACATTTAACAACATTTAAACTGTACCAATTATTTAGGGATATTTTATTTAAAAATAAGTTAAAAAAATCAATAATTCAGAATCAATGAAGTACAAAGTCAAAAAAGACAACATATACACCCACTTGAAGTACAAAGTAACAATTAATATATTAATAATAATATAAATGATATCCACCTAAATGCTATAAATATATATATAAAATAAAAATTGAAACTGGGGGCAGAGATCATTGCGGCATATTATACGAAGGGTATTAGTCCCTCCATAGAACCAGCTGCTCAGTATTTTAAATTTAACCATGGTTAAAGATTTAACTCGGATTTTAAAATATGGCTGCCTGTATGGTCAACTCTGACGGCATACGGCGCCGGTTGCGGGTTGCCAGTTGCCACTAGCCATGATCCCGGTAAATCCTAATTAATTTTAGCCATCTTACGCTATATACACATTAGATATACATCCACAGATGCACATTTTAAAATGGGTATATGTATTTTTTCTCTCTCCTGATTTGTCAGAAGTAGGAGCAATTCAATCATTTTGAGTTTATAAGTCAATGTTGTTGGCGTTGGGCGGAGAGGATTCTCGTGGGTTCCCAACATGCTCGGAGGATAACACGCTTGAATTTAAGAAGTGCCTAATAAAATAAAAAAACTTGAGAATAATAATAGCAAAAAGTAACAGAAGAAATGAGCTGGGGAAATGGTGATGGAACGGTGGTTGTGGGTACACGGTTTATTAACTCCACGACGAAAAGGGTGTTAGAATCTGGTCTCAAAGTTTAATCTTGACCCGTATTTGTTGTGTTTGAGGAAATTTGGTGGGACTGTGGCCCTGCTTGGGGCCTTTGTAGCATTGGTTTTATGAGGGCCCATTTGATGATTTGTGTAGTGGTCCACCTGGAGTTGTTAGTGGAGAAGCTTCTGCAAGACTGAGGGGAAATTCAGAATATGAGTAGTACTGGACCGGGTCTCTTTTAAGTTTTTCTGATACACATGGCCAATAGTAATAATAATAACAGATTGTACGGGGTGATGGGTAAATAGTACTGTGATCCTGGAGGGCTGAGAAATAACTGACAGGACTTTGTGTCTAAGCTGCAGCAGAGCAGATGGTGTTTAGGTGAAATAGTGTAACAATCTTTACAGACGTTATTGGTTTGAAGTTTTAAGTCAATTTATATAGATCTGGATGATTTACTGTTATGGAATGGATCAGGCATTGGGGCAGCAGGAGCAGGTTTAAAATACTTCTTGTTACAGTGCACATTTGGATATCTAGCTAGAGGATGCAGGTAGTGTTTGAACAGTAAGGAAAAGCTGGGTGATGATACACTTTGTGTCAAGCTACAGGGATTGTGATATGACTGAGTGGTGACAGCCTAGGGTTCTGCTTGGCTAGTTGGTGTGGTATGAGTGGCCGGCTTCTAGCTGGAGATATTTTTAGAGCAGTTAGTTGTGTTTCATTTGGATTTTTTTGGATTGGTTGAGCACAGGATCGGTTCCGTTGTAGATTGTTTTATTTCAGAGTTTAGGTTGGACTGGTGTTGGGATTGAATGATTCTAGTTTAGATTTTTCGTCCTCCAGTTGGGCTGGATTGTTTCTTTCCAGCCCGGGTTGGATTGGTCAGGTGGGTATAAGGACATGTAAATTGCAGGAGGCACATGGGAGGTGACCAGGTAACTTACGAACCGTCACTAGGTATGCTTGATTTGCCAGCTTTGATTTGCAATTAATAGGACAATGAAGGGCGTCCAAACCTAATGCTGTAGGGTAGTCCTGTAAATGTGGATTTTAAGAGCTAGGAAGGAGAGTGGGAAGGAGTCCTGTAGCTCTCCTAGTAATAGTACATGATTTCTATGGCACATTCAAAATGGTCGAAGTGGGCTGCTTTGCTATTGCTACTGGTGATAAGCTTGGGAGTTCAATGCAGAAGTTTGGAAAGTGTTGTGTTGGCAGAAGGTCCTGGTCAACAAGAGGGGTTTCCTGACAGGGTAGAGAGAGCTGCCCTTTTCAACTTGAGGTCGTCCTTGGGGTTGAGGAGCAAGGAATGGCCGAAGAAGGTTAACCCCTGCACGACATGGAAAGGAATTGATTGTCAGGCAGGGAGGGTTGTTGGTATTAATTTGTCTGGATTCAGAAGGACTGTAGCGGGTTCAAAGAATCCACGGTTTGCTGTAGAAGGCTTGCAGAACCTTACATTTTTGCAAGAGTTTAATGCTTCTGGGTTTGCATTGCCTGGTTCTGTGCCATCCTGGTTTGGCCAACTCACAGCATTAATTACAGTGGACCTCAGCTCTGCCTCCGTTAATGGAGAACTTCCTCCTTCCCTCGGCAATTTATCTAATCTGAATGCTCTTGTTCTGTCCCGGAATAACATCTCAGGAACTATTCCCTCCTCTTTGGGCCAACTCTCCAGATTGAAAATTCTGGATTTATCATTCAATAATTTGAGTGGAACAATTTCTCCATTATTTGCAAATTTGAAGAACCTGACTATGTTTGATCTTTCTTCAAACAGGTTGCAAGGACAAATTCCAGATGGTATTGGAAATCTTATAAAGCTTGCACGGCTGAAATTGGCAAGTAACAACATCAGTGGTAACATTCCAAATCAGTTGGGGGATCTCTCTTTGTTGGGTGACCTTGATCTGAGTTCAAATGCACTTTCTGGTTTCATTCCAAAAGAACTTGGAAGACTTCAGAATCTGACAAATTTGGTTCTTTCAAACAACAATTTACAAGGCCCAATTCCTGAGGAAATTTTCAACTGTACTGCACTCCAAATAATTCGCTTGGATCAAAACAATTTGACAAATGCACTGCCAAGTTCCATCAGGAAATTGGTGAACATTAGGAATGCAAGTCTGTCTCATAATCAGTTCTATGGTACCTTGCCACCTGAACTTACAGGTCTTCGTCAATTGGTTGCTATCGATTTTTCAAATAATTTCTTTGAGAATAAATTACCAAATGGTCTTTCGCTTGCAGTAGTGCTTGATGAGCAAAACTGTTTACAGGGAGTACAAAAGCAGCGGTTGCTTAGAGAATGTGAATCGTTCTATTCTGCAAGGAAGCTATCATTTTCTGGTTTTGAGGAATTAAGTCCCTCTCCTCCACCTCAAACAACAGTTGAATCCTCTGGTGGAAATAACAAACATTTAGGAGCAATTTTAGGAGGTGCATTTGGTGGCTTGGGCCTTGTCCTACTCGTGATTGTGGTAGTTTACTTATATCTAAAACACGAGAGAACTGTTGATCACAGAGATAGGGATGTAAATCCTTCTGTCCGGAGAGCAGGCCAACCAACGGTTGGAATTACAGTTAACTTGTCACGACTTGGAGAATCTTTTGGTTATGAGCAGTTGTCTCGAGCAACTGGAGATTTTAGTGCCTCTAATCTCTTAAAGAATGGGCACTCAGGTGATCTGTACCAAGGCCTCTTGGAAGGTGGTGTTCCTGTTGTTGTCAAGAGAATTGCTTTAAACACATTCAAAAAAGATGGATATCTTTCAGAGTTAGATATATTGGGAAGGGCCTCACACACAAGGCTTGTACCTCTTTTAGGCCACTGTTTGGAGCGCGATGATGAGAAGCTTCTTGTTTACAAATACATGCCAAACAGAGATCTTTCTTATGCCCTTTACAAAAAAGCCAGTTCACCAGAAGATACATTACAGTCGTTGGATTGGATAACCCGTCTCAAAATAGCCATTGGAGCAGCAGAAGGTCTCTCGTTTCTGCATCATGAATGCTCACCTCCTCTTGTTCACAGGTATTTTAAATTTTTTTTCATGTTGGCTAAATAATTTAGTGAACAATGATTTGTTTCAAATATGTGTAATCTCAGTTTTTCTCATTTCAATTAGGATCCAGACATATTAGAGCTCATTGATAAGTGTTTGAGAGCGACTGAGATGCTATATGCTAAAAATTAGATCGGTTTATCTGATTTCCTTAGTTTGTATCTCTCAAATTCTTAATTTCACAAGAGATTTGGAAATTTATCCTTATTGATAAATTTGATCAGTGTAGGCCCACCAACTGTTTGCATATATCCATATAAGAATCATCTCCTGGAATGCTGTGTTCTTGTCTTGATTTATTGTCAGAATTACTGAAAGTGTAGATGAGGGAGTGGGTAAATTTGATCTCTTGTGGTCCCTCATTTGCCAGTGCTGCTGGTGTTAGTTTCCATGGATCAGCTAGGACTTTAACCTCGGACTTTCCTTTGGTATCCTGAGGTGCTCTATCACTAAGAGGCTGGGGCTTTTGCAGCCTGGAGTATGAATTGTTTTCCCAAAAACTTACCCTGCAAATTGATCAGCTTCTTTATCCAGTTGTTAGATTTACGTAAAAGTCAAAACAAAATTTTGGACTTTTAGAATTTAGACTGTAGAAATTAAGATTTCTCAAATAATGTATACTTATGGACATGATAGGAATAGCATGGAAGCATGCTTGACTCATGAAATTGTTATGAGATGTGGCATGAACTAAAATTTTCCATTGAATGACATCATACAAACTGGGAGAAATGGGTACATGTTTTGGGCCCAGAGAACTGGGACTAGGATGTCTCCAGACATCAGGAGTTGTCCAAATTTTTCTGCTGTCTCCTGTGACAGAACTTTAAAATGGCTTAAAAAATAAATCATTTTCTGCCCTCTGATAGTGCTAAAATCTGAAATATATATGTTATGTATAGATAATGTATATACATTGGCCATCTCCATCCCTTGTACCTCTAACATCTCCTGTCTCCAGGTGACTATGAATAAAAAGTAAAAACATATAGAATCTTGAGATGGGATGCTACTATCCTAGAGCAAGCAACGGATAAGTTAAGTTTTTCATGGTAATCAAGTAGGTGCTCAAATATACTTTTTTTGTTGTAATGGGAGGACCATACAAAACTGCAAACACCAAGAATGCAAGGATGTTCTAGAATTATATCACTTTTGTCGAGTTCTCTGTGAATGTAATTATCCTGTATTAAGGCATTTATAGATCTGTAGTAATCATGAATTTTATGTAAAATAGGCAATGCTAGATTTTCTCTGCCGCTAATGAGAGCAATGCAATTCATCTAATTGTTTGACAATTGTGAAGCATATTGTTTAGGGTATTTTTTAAGGTTCTTTTGTTGCTTGTACTTGCTGAAGGAATTAAATAAATGAGTATCTGCTTTGCTCAAATTCTGGTTCTGTACATTCACATGTAATTTCTAAGTTGTAAATATTGATAGTGTTTGTTCTTTGCTGGACTTTCACTTATAGGTTGACAGCCTCCAGGTCTTTTCAAGCATTGCATGGCTTTAAGCTTGTGTGGCTGTTGTGTTATATGTTGAGTAGTATTGCATTGGATGCAGTTACCCTGGGTGATTTAGCTATCATATTTTCTTTCAGACTAATGTCAATCCGTTCATCACAGGGATGTTCAAGCAAGTAGCATCCTCCTGGATGATAAATTTGAAGTACGGCTTGGAAGCTTGACTGAAGCGTGTCCACAAGAGGGAGAAGCTCCCCAAAGTGTTCTAGCTCGGATACTTCGGATATCACAGTAAGTTTACTGTTTTCTCACCCTCATTTCTGATATGGTTTATAAAATCTTATTTCATGCATTAACATATTTGCACCAGTTTTTCTTCTAATTGTTCCACAAAATATTAAGCCCATAAATTCTCCAAAGCTTTTGGTGGGGGATTGTGTAAATCTTTGCAGTTTTTCCTTTCAATTTATGCTTGGTAGTGATGTTGTCTAATGTATTACACTCTTATGATGCTTCTAGTATTTCTGTTTCATGTTAATGTACTATTTGCAAGTGTATGGTGCCACTAAAAGGTCTTCTAAATCACCTATTTGTTGGTTAAAGCTATATGAATCAATTAAAACTGGCTTTGAGTTTTAATGATAATTGCAAGTATTGACAGAAGGCTTCTCAGACTTTAAGCAATTTATCTCTCTATTTAGTCCAACTCGAGATTCTCATACACATTGACAATATAGATTGGCTTGTTCACGGTTTTTTAAATTAAAATTTAAGCAATCATTCGCAAATGCTCACATTGGATATTCCTTGACAGTATTGACAAATTTAAGAGCCTTTGAATCTATCTGTAAGTTAAATCTTTAGGCTCTCTGGCTCTTGCTATGTTGGATTCTCTTTCATTCATGTTTGAGATATGTACTCTTACTGTTGGCATGAAGACCTTCTGTCCAGAATTGAAATGTATGGTGTTGGAGATAGGAATTTTTTCTTTTGTTCTCCATCTTCTTCATAGAATCATTTCAATCTATTCTTCAAATACATTTTGTGATTGTGGTAGCAGACTGCAATTTCTTATTTGATCCAACTTGCTTGATGAATCATGTTGACTAGTCCTGATTAGGTGTTTGGCTTTTATCAACCTTAGCTTGTACAGGGTTTCCTCTTCCCTTCATAGTTTTTGCAATCCCAAATAAGCATCTTGATTTGTTAAATAATAAAATAAAAATAACCTGATTAGGTGTTTGGCTTTTATCAACCTTAGCTTGTACAGGGTTTCCTCTTCCCTTCATAGTTTTTGCAATCCCAAATAAGCATCTTGATTTGTTAAATAATAAAATAAAAATAACATCAGCTCAGCTATTCTAATCCGTATTGTTTGCTTTTGGTGTCTACGAGAACTTTGTTATGGGCTAGAATCCAGACTTCTTTATATTCTTGATATTATTCCATGATTTTGTCTTTAAATTTATTCATGAAGTTTGCATATGCTCTTGTACAATTTAGACAGCATTTTTGCCACGCAGTGAGTGAATAACTGAAGAGCTGAGAAACAAAACAGATACTTTAAGACATTCTTTTTATGCTTATAGCCTTTCAGTGTTTAGATGTTGTAGAGACAAGAATTTATATTTTTAGTCTGCAAGTGCTACCTCCACTGCATTAACAATGGAACATATGATGCATTGTCTGATCTTTTTATTGATAATAGTTCAAGAACATTGAGATGGTCTCCTGTATAATTACAGGAGCAGTTCAATGGAAAGTGGAAAGTTTTGGATTGCTTTTTTAAACTTTAAAGCTATCTTCTATATATCTCTAGCTGTTCTTTAATTATTAGCTTTCTCCTTTGTCTGGGATATACATAAACTTTCTAGATGGAAATCTGCCATAAGCCTTTGAAAATATTTATCATGAATTAGGTTGTATCACAGACTTAACTTATATTCTGTTTCTAAATTTAAATGAGTATCGTAGTGCTACTAAATGTTTTTATTAGTGCATGAAGTAAGCACTACCATTTCCAGATCTTCTTAAAACTGATAGGCTTTCATTTAAGCATTTAGCCTGAGTATTTTTTAAGCCTGGGGGATATTTACTGCCTTTTGGTAATCATTGACATAAATGTAATTATTTCTTTAGTTAGTATGAGTTATATTTTAAAAATTGGTGGTCCAAAATCTAATACAGTCGTTATTCTTATTCTCTTCTCTAACAATCTCTTCTGCTTGGTTGCTTCATGTGCAGAACTTCAGAGCAAGGGATGACAGGTAAACAATGGAACTGTACCACTTTTATTTATTCTGTGATAGTTGACATTTTTGAGATCATAAAATTTATATGCTATGAAAAATGTGATTGTTTACCTCTCTCCTTAACAAGGTTGCTGAACTATATGTTAAGATAAGAAGTGAATTATAAATAGCTATAGATGTTTTTTCCATTGCATTGCATACTGTTGTTACCTAACAGAATCTTTTAAATTGGTCAAGTGCCAATTTTGTTTTTACATGTGGTATAGCTGGACATAAATATCATCAAGTATGATATATTCATATTTGTAGGCTGTAATTGCTACAGTAACTCCAATTGTGAATTATTAATGGTATCTGACTAACGTGTCCTGCTAGGTTCTCTTTTACAGTCTAACTTGTTTTCAACAATACTGTTTTGTGGCTCCCTTTGTGCCTTGGATCTTGAATTTTATGTTTTTGTCTGTCTCTTTTTGTTCATTGCCATTTTGATTGTTTGTTATTTTGGTTTCAAAGTTTTCTGATAATCCTTTATGTTTGATGGCATTGTCTTGACCACAATCAGTTCTGCAACAATGACTTTTTTGTTTTTGTTTTGTTGATCGATAACATGGGAATTTTTAGCCTTGGACGAGCTAGGTGAGGCCACAAGCGGGACCTCACCCCCGTCATGAACACAGTGCAATAATGTGAGTAGTCCAATGTGAACTTAGTAAGTCCAATAGGGGCACAAAGCTCACGAGCACACTAGCCCAGCAAGGGTTTGGAGCATGAAGTTACTGGCATGAATGCCAACAGCTTCCACTTTAAGGCTCAAAAAATGAGCACAATGGATCAGTGAGGGCACAACGGTTGCGACCACAATGGCCTAGTGGGGGGGTTGAACCTTGGTGGTTACAACAATAATGCCACGATTTAACCATCACACCATGCTATGAATGGCTCTGCAACAATGATTTTAGCAACATCATCCTTTGACAATAACTTTCTTTATCAGCTTGCAATATAGCCACCATCTTTACTTATTTACCTTTCTCCATTTTGAGTTTGTGGATTTTGATTCCGCCTCACTGATTTCTAGAATCATCTATAATAACTGCCATTTCTTGTTTGCATTTATCGCATCTTGTTTCCTTCCTCATACCAATTCTTGAAACTTTACTTCTTTCCTAAGTTGTTGGTTTGGGTACAGGATCGAGTATGAGTTTGGGGTTCAGTTTTGTTTGCCCATACAACATATATAGTATTAAAGATATAAAAATCATATATAAGTTTTTAATACACTTATAATATTATTTTTATATATTTTGAATATTTTATTTATTTAGATTTATATTTTATATATAGTTAATATAAATTAATTTAATATAATTAAAGACATTAATCTAAAATAAATATAATTAGAATGAATGTTCGTTGGAATGGCGTGATCCTGGGGCTAGGGTTTGCCACTTGAGGAGTAGAGCTTTGGTGTTGGTTTTAGAGTATAGGATGATGCAAAAAATTAGGGCAATGTGGGTAAGATAAATGCTAGTGTTTATTCCTGCTTGGGAAAGGATGCCGGTGGGCCTTTGAGAGGTTTCTTAACCTCTTCGAAACCTTCTACCCCTGTTAAAGATTCTGCTAAGCATCAAGTTACTGATATGGCAATAGGTTCTGTGGATGGTACAACATTCTTGTCTGATGCTTACCTGCAGGGGATTGGTACTGGTTCTATAAAAGTGTAGAAAGGTGATGTTACCATTAGGCAAAGGGGGATGGTAGAGTTTGCTGCCTGTTGGGTAGAGTTTGGGTGTTGGTTGCAGGGTAGGATGATGCGGAAGAGGAAGGCAATGCAGGTAAGGTGAAGACCAGTGTCTGTTCCTACTTGGGAAAGGAAACCTATGGGCTTTTGAGAGGTTTATTAACCTCCGTGAAACCTTCTACCCTTGCTAAAGATTCTGTTGAGTGCTGAGTTACTGATATGGCAATAGGTTTTATGGATGGTATAATATTGTTGTCTGATGCTCAATTACATGGGAATCCTACTGGTTGTTAAAGATGCAGAGAGATGATGTTACCATTAGGTGAAGGGTGGACCTTCCTAATGACTGCATGGTTTATCCAGACTGTAAAAATGCTTGCATCCCTTTTCATTCTTGTAGCAACTTTATCTATGCTTTCAAAGGCACTTGGGGTCCTGCACCAACTATGGTCAAAGCCTTTGAGGCTTTGTTGAAAAGGGCTAAGTGTTATGAGAATGCTCATGTGGATCCCTCTGTGGGGCTGGTCTCTTTTTGGGGGATATTCTCATAAACATGGCTCCCCCTCTGATTAATTTTTCTCTCCCAGAAGCTTATGTGGATGAGATCTCTTTTGTACACAAAGGGAGTTCCTTGGTTGGCAAATTTGTGGGAAGAAACTTGAATGATGTAGAACTTTCTTGGTGAATGGAATCCTCATGGCCAAACATTGAGTTTCCCTTTGTCACCTTTCTTTCTAAGGGGTGCTTCCTTTGTTTCTTCCATTTTGCTGAGGATTGTGCTTTTGTATGGAACTATGGTCCATGGTTTTGTGGGAAATCTGGATTGCTTTTAAATCTGTGGCAACCTTTCTAATTTCATTTTTCCTGATTGAGTCTCTTTCAGGAAGGTGCCTCTAATGATTCCGTTTCTACTACCTTCATCTAGTATGTAGATCTGTGAAGATGGTTCAAATGTTGGTGGAGAAAATTGGAGTCTTTGTCAAACTTGATTCTGGCTTGGAAAATTTGCTCAGTTGTTTTGCTAGGGGCTGTTTTTTGGTTGACCTTTCCTGCTTTATTCCTTGTTCTCTTAACATCCATTCCTCTCGTGGTTATTGGTTGCAATATTTGGATTGAGGGATTACCCATGAGATGCTTTAGGTGTAATTTGATTGGGCATAAAAGTTCAAGCTGTTCTTTTTAACGGGTTCTTCAGAGGGACAAGGTTTTGTTGGAAACATAAGTTCCTAAATATGGTACACCCAATGAGGATTTTGTTTGGAGGAATCACTGATGTTTCTTGTCTGGTTAACAAGAGGCTTTATCTGGGTTGTTGTCTGAGGTTTGTGTGGTTCAGTCTAAGATGGATGCTCTAGTAGCTACAACTTGGATGCATTGTTCTGCTTTTTTGAGTAATCAAAACCAGATGCCTAATGTGGATAAGGTCATGGCTCAATGGGAGGATAATTGCTTTCTTTAGGATTTCACTTTATATAAGGATGTGTTGGAATATTTGGGAGACATCACTTCTATGGTAGTTTGATGCCTGTAAGTACTCCTAAGAAAAGAAGGGGTCACAAGTCAGAAGCAAAAAAAACTTAAAATGGAAGCTCGAGTAATGATTGGTGAAGCTCTCTAGTGGACAATGGAAATCCCCTTCCTGTAGGAGTAGGAGGGCACTTGCTGCAAATGCTTGAGTTGGCTTTTTCATGTGTTTTTTTAGGGTTTTTCCTTTTCTAGTTTCCTGCCTGTATAGCATTGTTGTGTTTTAGGTGTGCCTGTTGGCTATGCAACTTTTTTCCTAGTGTTGGATTGTTTTTGTGGTGATCTTTTTGTATGTACTTGTTTGCTTGTGTAGACCCTTCTCTAATTAATCTAGAAAACATAAAATTTATTAATAAATAATATTCCAGCTACATTATCCACTTAATTATAGATCTGATGGAAGCTGTAGCAAAGAGCAAAGCAGACCCAACAAGAAATAATTGACTAGTGAAATTGCAGGTGACGTAGTTGTTAAACTCTTTTAAACTCAAATTTCCCCATGATGATGAAAGGAAATGAACAAGGTAGGCATGGAAATAGAGGTGGATGACTGCAGAGGGTTACTCAAGGTATACAACAATGGCTCGATAGACTGTTAACCGCAGTAGGGTTTTCCCATGCCCTACAAGAAAGACAATAGACTTTTTTTTTTAAAGTTCCTGAGTATGTGCTGGGTGTGCCCCAGATGCCCTCAGTACTGACCGGGTACATGGGGTGCTGGTATGGGGGCTGGGTCTTGATTACCCGATAACACAGCTTCTTTCTTTTCTCAAGCTCTGTTTATACTTAGTAGTTTGTTTCACCCCTTTAGTTTCATGCTACTAGAATGTTTATTCCTTAATGTATTTTTGAACCTGTTGGTTGTGCTTCTGTATGTAAAATATTTGTAGATAATTTTTCGTTACATACACACAAACATGTGTACATACACAACATAAACAGAATCTGAACCATCATGAAATGGTAAACCTGGGTTGCCCAGGGGTTGCTGGGCCTTGCATATCCAATGACACAGCTTCTTTTCTTTCTCAAGCTTTGTTTGTACCATTGTAGTTTGTTTCACCCCTTTAGTTTCATCCTATTGGAATGCTTGTTCCTTATATCTTTTCTAACCTATTGGTTGTGATTCTGCATTTAATATATTTATAAATAATTTTCTTTCTATACATGCACAAGCATGTGTACATACACAACAAAAAAAGAAACTGTACCATCATGAAATGGCCATGGAATTTTAAAACATAGAAAAACAGACAATGCACAATTATAAGATGGCGATCAAAATTTAGGAAAATATATACTTCTTTTGCAGGTAAAACTTTATATTAATTGTTAGCAAAGAGCAGTAAGATATGCAAGAAGAGGATCATATGATTGAATGCTTTCTGAAAATTTGCTCACTATGCCTCACAACTCAAATTATGAGGACAATTATCACAAATGAACACAATATCAAAGAGAGAAAAATAAGAAGCTATGAGCACACATCATATATGATATGACTATATTTTTGTTATCTTGTTATATACTGCACAACAAATGTCCATGTCGACAAATTGATGTAATAGTCAATAATGATTTTTCAACTCGGATGCAATGCAAGAGAAAATAGACACCAAAGCAGATATTGACAAATTATGCATGCCACAAGATTACAAAGCTTAGATCCCAGAAAAAGAATTTAGTGATAAACTTGGCCTTGGAGTTTGACTCTTGCATTGAGTTACCTTTTTTCTTCTTTGTATATAATTTGCAACATCTCAACAGGAAAAACAGCCAGCAAGTTAAAACAATGAGACAAGTTATGCCGAGGCTTGGCTGTTGTTCATTTGTTGCTTTGGCATTCTATCTCCATATCCTCTACTAGAATTAATATATTGTTGTAGAAGAGAATTGCATTTCTTGACTCAGCAATGTCATCCATGAGCAGCTTCAAGTGTAAAGCCTACATTGAGGGCAGACAGTTGTCCTAGACATCCATGATAATGGCTGTCCATCTCATGATACATGTTTACATATCTAAGTTTGTTTTTTTATCAAGGTACTAAAATGATTTCTGTTAAATGGTGATTTTCCAAGCTCACAGAGGGCATTTACAGGACCCTAAGTTGATTATGATGCATTAATGAAGACTTACTAGTTTTAACTTCTTGATGGCTGCCCAATGTAACCTTCCTATCCTTGGTCCAAAGTAGCAATGGTAAAACATGTAAAGGAAATGGATTTATCTGAGAAGAAGATGGATCAGATTGAACAGTGATTGCAGGTTTGGATGCAACCTAGTAGTAATATGGACAACCTTGAATGGAATGGCTAAAATCATGGTAGTGCAGACATTCAAATGTGATATTTTTGTAATCTGCCTGCAGTTACCAATTATTACTCATTAACTAAAGATGAGATGGACACTAGTTGACAGAAACTTTTCTTGGTCTGGCTTAACACAAATCTGTTCATATGTAATTAATTCAAGGTAACAGTGAAATGTGAAGGCTTCACACATTCAAGTAAGGTGTCTCCAATAGCTTTGAAAGTGAGCATTACAAAATTCCACAGAGAGAACTAACTAATGAACTCAAGTCAAATCTATTAATGGTAGTTTTCAGTAGGATAGAAACTTGGATTTCATAATTTATAAACAGATTTGCCTACCATAGGAGATATGATCCACCTTTGGAAACCCTTTCCTTCTTAGCCTTATTTGAAGAACCACCAAATATCCATACCTTCCAACTTAATATCAACAACACCTGGAAGTCTGTTTAATTTACCTAATCACTTAGTATTTGGAAGATAACTAGAAAAACAATAAAAAAACAAATTGGACCATGCAGTGGAAAAAAGGGTATTGAATCTACTGTTTGAAAATCAATGGCTATTCTCTTCCGATATGTGCTACTTACTATCTGCTATGGAGGATCCCGCATCCAAGATGCTAATTTTGACTGGGTCTAGAAAAAAACTCAATGTGAAGGATCTGTAGAGAATTGGTTTGGTTCGTTCAGGAGGATCAAGATTTGAAGTCAAACAATATAAACTGATCTGCTTACCAAAGAGCCATGACCCAGCTTTGAAAATCCTCTCCATTTCAGGCTTACCTGAGAATCAATTAAATATCCATGTTGTCCCAAGTTAATATCAACAACACCCAGAACTATTTTTTAAAACCTATTTGCTTAGGGTTTGGAAGATAGCCAGAAAAATACCCAAAATTAAATTGGGTCATACTTTGAAGCTGCAGTTTAGAATCATCCAAGCCATGAAAATCTATGACATTCTCTTCAGATGTGCATCATTTGCTACATGCTTTGGAGGAACCCATACCCTAGATGACAGTTTTCTTGGTCAAGGACAAGCTTCATATGAAGTATCTGTAGAGAGTCCACTACTTTCGCCCTTGTACATATTACCAAAGTGTTAAATAATAAAGGCAATCTTACTTTAGCACACAAATAATAGTTTTTCAATAAGAAATGTGTCTGAAACCAACATTGCATCTTGCAGTTGCACACAGATTCACTTTAAGTAACCTTTAAGAAGTTAACAGCATAAAACTGATAACCATTGTAATGCCCCCTTTTGGGATGTTCCTTGATTTAGGCCTGCAAAACAATAATAAACACTAAAAACTGATATTAGTAATAACAAGTGTCAATTTTATGGTTATATTCAAACTAATACATAAAATAGTATAACATTGAGAACCATATACCATGGCTAAAATGTTATAATAGTTAGATCTATAGTTCATATCATCATTAACATTTGAATGCCAAATAACTTAACATCACTAATGATTAGCCCAAGGCGTATTTTGATAACCAATCGTTTTAGGAATTCACTAGAAATATTTACAAACCGCAATCTCAAGGATGGTTGTCCTTGTATTGCGAGAGCATGGGTGGATCCTTGCCCATCCATCTCAAGGTGGTGTACTTGAGAAGACCCTCAAGCCTAGGAGCACTCATATGCCTCCTGGCCCCACAAGTGCTGCATCTCAGGAGTGGTGTACTCAAGAAGCCTCTCTCAAGCCTAGGAACACTCATCTGCCTCTTGGCTCACGAGCATGGCAGAATCTCAAGTCCACAACATCCCTTAGTCCACCTTGGAGGTGCTTCATCCTCCTTGATCAAGCCCAGTAGCACTCATTCGCCTCTCAACCCACGAGCATTGCATCATAGGGTGGTGTGCTTGATAAGATGCATGAAGACTACCTCCCTCAACAAGGCTGGGAGCACTCATATGCCTCTCAGCCCCAGGAGCGCTGCATCTCAGAGGTGGTGTACTTGATGAAGGCAAAGTCGGTACTTCCCATCTCGTGAACCCGGAAGGTTGATTGGCCTCGATATTTGTAAATACTTTTATAAATTCAAAATAGTTTGCTAAAGGAATCGTATTATATTAATCGCTAATCAAATATCATTTCATTATGCAATTATAATGCATATATATATATATATATTCCTAATTATATTTTAAAACTTACTTCCCAATAATATTCTTGCTAAAAATAGTATTTATTCCCAATAGACCTCTTAGATTCCAATTTCTTATTTTCCCTTTATCAAATCCACACTCGACTGATGCCTTCTCCCATGAAAATGGACTACCCTTTATATCTTCATCCCTTCATGAAATGATGCACCCTTTTGGAATAGAGATCTCCTTTCCAAAGGTTATGACTTTTTGTTCAAACTTAATGTTATTTTATTTTATTCCCAATCGCTGCCTCAAAAACTCTATTAATTATTAATTATTTAATTCCTTGTGGAATCGCTGCATACTAATAAGTGGTGCTGGTTATGCCAATTAATATGTATTGCTGCCCTTTGTAGTTTTGCCCAGGCTTAGTTTAAAGTGCTGGAGTGGGGGGGTTTTGTGATTTATGGCAGGGGCATGACAACCATCTTTGGCAAAAGTTCTTAGAAGGCCTTAATGGTATGCCAAATTGTCACTGATTTTTAATCTAGAAACAAGCATAAATTTCTTTAATTGTTCCCATCAGGAACCCTTTTGCAAAGTCATGAACTTAATGGCTACAGCAATTTCTACTAGGCATTTCTCCAGTGCAAGCATCCTTAGTAGGTTTTGGTTTATTCTTGTAATATTGATACATTAAAGTTGTTGGGACTTGGGTGATATTCACTTGTAGAGAGTTCCTATAGGAAGGTTTTGTCTACAAAATGTAATGCAGTAAGATGCGGTGAGTTTCCTATGCTGTGGTACAATGTACATGTTGGTTTAAATGCAGTTATTCTGTGGCAATAACTGCAAGTGATTTGGAGAAGAACTCAGAACTGCATATGGAAAATATCAAAATAGTGTTACTGGAGGCATGAATGCCAATGTAGGAGCACTTATGGCAGAATTGGAGTTCTCGTGATACAATCAGAGAGCAGGATAATGTTCTGGAAGATGACACATGGTAATTTAAGCAATCAAACGTGATGTATTTATGTGTGCTACTGCAAGCTTGGAGTTCGCAGTGGTGGCTATACAAGAAAACGCGAACTCATCGACAGTGTTGAGTTTGCAATTTATTGATTCATAGTGTGCAGCAGTGACTATTTATGCAATATAATTATTCATGTGGAGACATCATGTTTGGTGATATGTGTGGTATATTGACATCATAATATGGTTGAAATATAGTTGTGTGACTCTTGGTATTCCACATGTTGGTTGGAATTCCATGTACATGTCTATATGTATCATCGTGTGAAGATGCCAAGGTTGGACAAGTTGGAAAAGGTTAGCATTAGATAGAACATTGTTGGTGTAAGACATTAGAGTGATTGCATAAGAGTATGCTGCAGTTTGAGACTTTGTCAAAGGACTTGTTGTATTGAAACCTTGATTTTGAATAATATAACTTTGAACATCTTTTTGGTGGCAGGTTTTCTCTCGTCAATGTTATAGAGATTTTGCAAATACCATTGATTATTTTTGGATCACATAATCTTAAGTTTCTTTGTTCTAGTCTATCGTTGTTTGCAATAGGAGTGCAAATCCCAACATTTGGTATCAGAATATAGGTAGTTGTTTGGGAAGTCACTCCGTTGTTGGGAGTCCAAACCCTAGCATATGTAGTGGACCTTACAATAGTGAGTTTGCTGGAGTTTGTCCATAATTAGTCACAAATGAATATGTTGAAAGATTTTATGAGAAGGCAAAATAGTAGTAAATCTATGGCTAGCACATCGAGGTCTGAGAATGAATGTTTCAATAGCCATAACTTCGAACTATGGAAGTTGTAGATGGAAGATCTTCTGGTGGAAAGAGATTAGTGGGCTGCATTATCGTCTTTTGCTAAACCTCAGGTGTTTCTGATGAAGACTGGATAAAATTGGATAAGAAGTTTAGAAGTACTAGCTGATTATGTTTTTTAGGTCTTGTGCTTATGAATGTGTTTGAATAACAGATTGCCAATTCATTGTGGAAGAAGATAGTAACATTATATTTTTTAAAGTCCGAGAGTTTTGTCAATAAACTTGTTTTGAAAAATAAGTTGTATTCTTTGAAAGGAAGAGGAGACTCAGTAACTAATCACTTGAACACTTTCAATTTATTGTTAAGTCAACTTGTGTCATTAGAAGTTAAAATGGACAAAGAGGATAAGTGTGTTGTATTACATTGTTTTGTAATATCTCAATTGGAATATTTCTGATATCTAATTATTTTATTTACTTCACTACTTTCCAAAGGATTAGCTCCACATATAGATTTGAATATTATTAATTTATGTATGGTTGCAATAAGGGAATTTTGCATGCAACAGTGATAGATAATAAATAATATGAAATTAATAACAATATTAGTAGCTCAAAGCAATTTAATTTCCTTACTCCCAGCTTACAATTCTGGTGATGATTGCTACTTGCTAGGCCTTGCACATGTCACGCCCATGCAGGAATTAAAAACAACAGAAACTGTCCACCATATGCTATATTCAGTCGATCCTCAATCAAGTTGACGGATTTCGCCCTAGAGGGTTTGACCCTAGTGCAACCCGGAATCCACTTCGCTTTTGTAAACATATGAATCACTATGATCTGAAGAAGAATTTGGATCATTGATATTTGTAATTGCAGATTTTTAGTTATACAACTAACGCGACACAAGAAGGAATAAGAATCACGACTCTTGAAAATGAATCGCCACCACTTTAGACCCTGTAATGAATTGCATCACTGCGGTTCTTGGAATACTATGGCCTTATGTAGATTGGAAATCACTACCAATATACTCCAATTCTGATTTCAACCAAATATGCTGCTACAATTATGTGCCGCTACAACTATAGATAATCATCTTTTTGAGAGCAGTCACAAATTATCGAAAGACAATCTGGTATGCAGATCCAATAGAGATTTTATCATGAATTCGATATGCCTATCAACTTGAAGCTCATATATGATCTTTGGGTGAACTGCTCCAAGTTTGGATCAGGGATTTTCATCCATTAATCTACTGATGGAAATTAAGGTTTTTTCATCCTCTAATTCTAGACCTAGAGGTTTTTCATCCTTAGGTTAATTGAACCAAAGTCAATGCTCTAACAAGGAGTAAGATTCAAAAAATAGAATCGTTGATCAATATGCCTCCTCCTTGCTTGGCCTCTCTTAAATAGAGTTTTCCTCCAAAAGACATAACTCCTCAAATTTCCTTCATGACCCTTGATTGATATTTGAGAGGAATTATTTAAAATAAACTTTAACTATAAGAGGCCTTATTTTATATTTTAACTCTAGTTGAGGACCTCTTTATTATAATTTTAATCCCATTTCCTTAGCACAAAATTCCCAAAACCCACATAAAATGTATGGTGGGCATTTTTGGGTTTCAACTTGGCGTAATTTCAAAAAAGTGGACATGTTCTCTCTTTGATGCAGAGGAAAATGGGTCGCAGAGGAATGGGGTATGTTGGCCGAACAGGCCCAATATTTTGTTCATTCCCCCCCAATTGTGGTAGGGGAGCGGGCGCTAGTACAGGGCTTGAGATGGACATATAAGCCTGCCTTTGAACCACAAAATATTCGCAGTATAATGTGCGATATAGCTCTGTAACCTGTTGACGGGGTGTAATATACAGATTACAGGAGGGCTTTGTAGGCATTAAATTGCATTCAGGACAAAACTCCTGTCATGATTCATCATAATTCATTCTGGGTTCGTCCAAGTTCATTCATGAGGAACCCACAATCATTTTTCCGTACCCTGTATGAATCCCTAGACACACTGAACTGGAATTCAATCCAGGTTCAGATGGGACCCGAATCTAGGGCTTCCAGCTGACAAACTAGTAACATAGTCACATCTCTATGTTTCTCTAGATTATCATATGATGCAAGATAAGGACATACTCTATTTTTAAGAAAGCACAAAATCTGCAACCTGGATCTTATGCAGAGGACTAACTCTAGATAGAGCTTGTTCTAATACCATCTAAGTTTTGACCATGGAGATAACCACCTAAGATCAACTAAGCTAAGAGATAATCATAGAATACACAAAAGAGTCGAAGACTAATATGATATGCTAAGCTATTCATATCAAAAGGATGTGATGTGCAAAAGAGAATTACAATGAGATGAGATTGCACAGAAGAGAGCAAGAGGTGGGTATATATAGGATACAACACCAAGAGATGTGAATCTACAACCATTGTGGGATAAATGAGACAATACACATGTAGTACAAGTTGCCACACACTAGGAAAGTACATGCACATTATTAAGTATATATCACCTAAGCAATCTTATCCTAGGTGCATACTAAAGCAATAAAATAATAAACTAAGTGCCAGAAAATAAATTTGCACCAACACAGAGGAATACTAGAAACTGTCCTGTGAGTAGAATGGTGTGGAAAAATGATGCAGAGCAGGGTGGAGTAGGTTCAAATAACACAATTTATCAACTTCTACAATCCTCAAACCCTAACTATGGTGGCTTAACTCACAATTCTTTGTTCTCCCTTCTAGGTCTGCAAATCTAGTTTTTCTGACGTATCTTTTAGAGAAGGCTATCAACCCTCACACTCAATACTTTTTCAGATACCCATTAGGCTCTAGTTCAACATATCTCAATTGAGACTAGGGTTGTTTTGAAACACTCTCTCCAAAATTGACCTGCTATGTTGAAACTAGGCCAAATTAGGCCACTTTTCCAAAGCACCTCTAAGAAATTCAAACACCAAACACCAAACATCAAGTCTTCACTCCAGAAGCTTAAACTTGTCACATAGGGTCCCTTCATACAGTTTTCATCACCAAACTTCACCTTCAAACTGCTGTCCTACAATATCTCTAACCTACCTAAGCCTAACACATGGAGATGTTAGGCTAGGGCTTGGGCAAAATCACCCCAAACTCCATTCCCTGCTCTAAACAACAACAAAAACACTAAAAGCAAACTAAAGTCCTCCATTCCACCGAGTTTGACCAAGATTCAACGGTGGAATGGGCTGCTAAGCATGATTTTGCTCACAAACCCTTAAACTTAGGGTTTCTCAGACGGTTTTCAAAGAAACTCTTCAAACTAACTTATTTCTCAATAAAAATCGGTCACACCCAGCCAAATCAAAGAAGATTCACTGCTTCACCTTTTCACATATGTTTCAGATCATAATTCTACTGTATGGGGCTGTACAGATCTCAAAACTACAGAAAAACACAGAATTTCAATAGAAAACAGAGTTTATTCAATTGCTTGTCCACCAAAATCACATCAAAAGTGTTACCTCGAAGTTTGTGAGGCCATTTTAAACATGTCTAACTGAAAACCAACGGTCTCCCACCAATTTTCAAATGGATTACCATTCACCTTCCTTACAAAGCAAAATTTGCAAAGTTGCAAAGCAACATTTTGCAACATTTTGACAACATTTACAAAACACACTTAAATGACCCTTTATGACCTAAATACATGAAAATGGTCTCAGTTAGACCTTATTACATCCAAACATGTGATCAAACACACAAAGCTCAAGCTTAGACACCAAAAGACCAAAATTGCCATGGTGCTCCTGCACCGAAAAAACAGAGTGAAGGGTATGGAAATATGAACGCTGTGTGTAGAAAGTAAGGAATGTAGAAGAAGATGACATTTGTACGTTGGAATGTAAAAATCAGTTCCAAAAGAATTACTTTCAAAACCTTGTTTGGGATTTCAAATTATTACTGTATTATTCAGGAAAGGGAATTACAGGATAATTTGCATAGTTGGCCGTTATGACAGTTATCCAACCAAAAATACTTCTATTTTGGCCATTGGAAAATGATTGTATGACTGTGTACTGTTGGGAATGCCTCTGTGTCTGTGTAGACATTTATGTACTGATGGTATAGCCCCAGGCAAGACAGAAAATCATAAAAGGATCAAAGATTACCAAAATGT
Organism: Sequoiadendron giganteum; assembly: GCA_007115665.2. Taxonomy (NCBI): domain Eukaryota; kingdom Viridiplantae; phylum Streptophyta; class Pinopsida; order Cupressales; family Cupressaceae; genus Sequoiadendron; species Sequoiadendron giganteum. The sequence continues at coordinate 616,988,854 of CM021109.1, read as the reverse complement.
GATCATAATATCAGAAAAACACAATATTGAGCACAATACATAAACAAACACAAATTTGGCACTTGGATTGGGAGAAAGGCTAAAGTTAGTGCTAAAATGGGGCCATAAGCATACTACAGGGATGAATGCTTAAAAGAGTGCAATTTATAGAGTTGAAATTGTAGGTTATGCAATTTTTGACTCTACATTCAAGTATGGAGAGACAGTTCATAACAATAATCTCTTAGTACATATCTGCTTTGTTCAATATTGAATCTCCAAATCTAGAGTTATAAGCTTCTGGTCATCTTACAGTAGCATCTTGCAGATATTGAAAGTGTGTTAAGTAAAATATTGCCTCTCCCAAGGCAATCTGTATAATTTAGTTTAAAAGAGCTCATTAAAAAATGTTGGGCTGATAAAGTCAACACATGGAATTTTGGAAGTACTTCTATGAACAATTTCTTGTTTGAATGCTTAAGGGAGACTCAACGAGGCATGCGTTGAAGCCTTTTTGTAACTTTGTTTAGGTTGTTTCCAGCTGTGTATTCATATTGTCACATAGAGTGAAGATGTGTCTGGTCCTTTAGAGGGATGTAATAGAAGATGAAAATATGTTGTATAAAGTGAAGAATGAAGTATGAAGATTGAGACATCTCTTATGAGGCAGGCATCATACATCTTTTCTAGATATTACTGGAACCAATCTTTATATTTATTGGTCACCAATGAGAAATTTTGTTCTTGCAAGCATTGGCATAAGTTGTATGTATGGATCAGATTTTGATACATGGAAGGTCTTAAATGGTCAAACAATGAAGTAATCAATTCATAAAATCATTGCAGAGAAAGGCCCATGAAACTTTTTCTGGACATTTTTTATCCTCATTTAGTTTGCCTCGAAAGCGTTTTCATCTCTTTAGATACTATCATTACTCATTAATAAAGTTCCATCCTGCATTTCATGTTTCATGGCATAAATTGCTTCATGCAGTAGAAGACTTGAGTCCATACAAGAATCAGCATGTATTGTCATTACCATCAAACCACCCAAAACAGCTATCGACATCTCATATATTGTAATAAAAGACAGCTAAGTGTGACCTTTTCATGATGGAAAATGTAATGCCTCTTCTGGGGATTCCTTTCACTTTTGTTGTTGAGCAACCCTTCCTGTAATTGTTCTGTCAGTTTCCATATAATAGATTGAAAAACAAATTACGAACACAAGTTATGCATGATGCAGTCGTGCTTTTTTTTTGGTCCCTTTTTTGAATTGTAATGGCTATTGACATAAAAAAATGTAGTCCAAATAATACTGGCTTAAAATAGTAGGCATTGTGCATCTGATTATGGTCATTGTATATTGTCTCATGCATTATATATCAGCTGTTCTGCTCTTGACAACTTTTTGAATTTTAGCAGGTACCCCTATTGCATCGTGTGCTTACGATGTGTACTGCTTTGGAAAAGTCTTAATGGAGTTGGTATCTGGTAAATTAGGGATTAGTGGATCTAATGATCCAAGTGCATGTGCATGGTTAGACTGGGCATTGCCATTAATTAGTATATATGAAAAGGAATCAGTTACAAAAATTGTAGATCCGTCTCTTATTGTCGATGAGGATCTTCTAGAAGAGGTGTGGGCCATGGCTATTGTGGCTAAGTCATGTTTGAATCCAAAACCCTCAAAAAGGCCACTCATGAGATATATACTGAAAGCATTGGAAAATCCTTTAAAAGTTGTCAGAGAAGATAATGCCAATGCATCTGCACGCCTAAGAACATCTTCTCGTGGGTCATGGAATGCTGCTCTTTTTGGCAGTTGGCGGCATAGTTCTTCTGAAATTGTGGCTATCCCTGGGCCTCTTAGAGAAGAATACACTCAAAAAGGTCTTTTAAAACAGTCAGGGACTGCAGGTTCTCAAGGTAGTCAAGGTGGCGATGTATCTTCACATAAAAGATTGTCCAATGAGATATTTCCTGAGCCAATGGAGGAAGCAGTAGTCCAAGCATCGAGTACAGATATAGAGAAACAGGATGATTAGGAATTTATTCTTTTGGAATAATTCATGACAGGCTCCCCATTTGAGGGCCTGCTGTATTGGTAGAGGATTGAATATTGATGGGCACATGGCTATTTCACCCTTGTGCATCAGGATGGAGGGTACTGCCTCAAATTTTCTTTCCCACACTACAGGTTCCCTAATTTAAAATCCAGGGCAGTTTCAGGTTTATTTCTTGATGCAGGAGCTTCTGAAATGATGTGTTCTAGAGGCAGTGGTGCATGGTGAAATGTGGAATGGTTTAATCTACTCAGCTACATTCTTGGCTATCTTGAATCCCTTCACTTGTCAGCATATTTTAATGTATTTCAAGCCTTATCAAGGGCTCCATATGCAATTGCTTATTCACCATTGTATTCTTTTCTCCCTGCTTACAGTTCACTGGATGCTTGTTGTAGTTCTGTTTACCTCATATTTCCAACAGGTTAGTCTGACAGGTTTTGTGTTTTCATGAGCGAAATGTGACTACATGGTGAATTATAAGCTGGGAAGCATGTGTAAGATCCAACTTGAGCTGTGTATCTTGAGGATTTGATTGTCAAAACTACTGCAGTGTCATGGTAAGCAATTATTTCAAAAAGGGTGTGCATAGCGAAATGATGCCACATATTCAAATGTGCTGAGATGTTGGGCCAGAACATTCATTCACACTGTATTAACCAAACTAGGTTTTATTCACAAAGAACTGGTGCTGGCAAACATGCAGTGAAATGCATATGCTTTTCGTGGTCCCAAAGCATGGTATATTGTTAAATTGCATTCCCTTTCTGCTATGCAGATATGCCTGATCCAAGTGAGTTTAACCAAATGCTTCTGCTCTTCACAAGAGTATTCACATCATACAATGGCTGGCTGTTGTGGCGTTTTCATGAAATGTTTACATTAAGTTGATTTTCTTCTTCATTTGTAGTTCTTTCAAGCGAAATTCATGGACTGTTGATTGTAAGTCTGAACAGCACAATCAACTATCAATGTTTTCTGGTATTAACTTGTGGTCACAGGTGCTCATCTGACAACGTTTTGTGAGCTGCAGCCAGAACAAGGTTGCAATATTTTTTCTGCTATTCTTATTGATATGATAAATATGAGAAATCCTTAAATTCTTCATGTCTCGTGTTTAAGAGTTCTTTTCAGTGTTATTATATAATACCATCTCATTTAGTTTGCCTTCACAGCAGTTAACATATCATATATACTGGATTTGCCAGTGTTATAAAATACCTCATCAGAAAGAAATGGTAGGGTCCAAAATAAATAAGAACTGGGAAAATTCTGAAGAAAAATATGGAATTGGCAAAAAGTAAAAATTTGAAAATATCATGGGTTTCCTGAAATTTTCAAAGAATTAAAGAAGGGTTTTCCACATCATTTTAATGAAAGTAAAAATTTCCTGGATTTTTAAGTTTTTTCTTTTTGCAAAAGTAATTGCCTGGAGTGAATATTGCTCGCTAAATGGCGATTCCAGTAAAACTGCTCTCTGAAGTAATTGAACAAGAAGTATTTGCTGTCACGATCAGAGAGCTCAGAGCATAAGCTGCCTCAGCACCTGTTTACTTATCTGAAGCATGATGGAACTTTTGAATAAACTGTTTTTGATTAAAGATCAGTGTGATAATCTTATTATCCCATAAAACAAAAAAAAATAAAAATTGTGAGCTGGCTAGGCCAAGACCCAAAAAAATTTCTTTGCCCCTTTCTATCTGGAGAAAATAAAGCAAGACATTATGTTTTGTTGCTGTATTTTTCCTAAAATTTAACTCTTATTTAGATCATGGTACATTGCTTGCAGTGCAGAAGTTGTGAGCATAGCATGAAATAACTGAAATTGAAGTTCAACCTCTCCTATTTGCTATTTGAGTATAAAGTTATGTTTCATGAAGACTTGGAGCCTATATAAGCAAGAGTTCTGTAGGCTATGTTAAAAGTGAGCTCTTGTACCATGGTGCACAGGTGCAAATGTTGGTTGTCACTCAGATGAGACTTCTGTTGTATTCCTCGTGTTGATTGGTGTAAGTGTTTGCTCACTGAACTAAGGATGCGTTTACTACCAAATTTTAAAAGCTTCCATGGAGCCAGAGAATGAATAGTTTTTCATTGAACATGGCTAGGTTCATGTTTCTTGACCCATTTCTGCCAGGTATATTTCTGTGTATTTAAAAAGAAAATTCAAGATTGAAAGTGAGAGTTTGACAGGTGCGGTCCATTTTTGCATATTCATCAGCCCTATCTCTATTTACATTGTAAGAATTAAAATGGACCTTACAAGCTCAGAACCATGTAACATTTATCATTTAAGGCAACAACTATTGATACAAGATGTTTGGGGTAACATTCAAGATTCTCCTTGTTTAATTTTCAATAGTATTTCACGTAATATATGAACAGTGCATTTTAAAATAATATTATCTTTGTCAAATTCACTGCAATCACCAGCGAATAAGATTTGAACCTTTGCCTTGCCAAGTGATGGCCTTGTGGATATTCTTATAAAACATCCAATCACATCTGTTAACATACTTAGTAGATACGATGCATCTTAAATTGGACGATTAAATGAATCATAAAGGAAATAAGAAACCCAATTTGTCCTTGAAGAGGGTTCTAGAAATTAGATACGAAACCCTAGTAAAAGAAAGCAGATAAAACATTTTTGTTCTCTGATATACGTTTTTAAAACAGGAAGAGATATAAGAGGAAGCATTGGCGTGGATTGCCATTTACATGTGAAATAATGTAGGCCAAATTCTTTTTGAGTACAGGTAGTGCACTCTATGGTAATATAAACTTTCTTGGGGGGAGACAGGTTCAAGCGAGTGTGAAGGTCTCATCTAAGACTTCATATTACATTTGCAAATGCAAGCAAAGATCTCATTAGTAGTTGCAAATTAAGGAAATTGGCAAATAAATGAAAGCAAGACGTTTATGATGCTACTCTAGAAATCCAAGTTAGATTGTAGATGGAACCTTCAAAGCAAAATCTAGATAGAATCTTTCAAACCAAGTTTGCCAAGAAGAAAATGAAATTATTGCATAAGGTGATCCAACTATTTAAAGAGGTGTTACAAGAATCAATGGATTTACTTCCAAAGAGAAATGTGAATCATGTAGCTAATGAATTTCTATTACCTAACATGGAGTTATATGTGTGCAATTAATATAAGACTCGATGAAATGAATACGGTTGGACCAGGGTTTGATTCATTCAAGGACTTCTCTAAAGGTTAAACATGATCGGATTATTAAAGTAATGCATTACTTCCATTGCAATGATACAATTGTGAAGCTTTTCAACAAACTAGAGGCCAAAGGTAGATGTGGAAATAAGCACACTTAATAAGTTTGTATAAAGTCGTCCTTCATAGAGCATGACCATTTGATGGGTTTGTAGTATGCTAAATTGGTAATAAATGATAAACAATAGAGTTCTGAGTCCAAGAAATATTAAATACTTGGAATTCTAGCATTTGAATGGGATTCTTTGCTCAACCCATTTCCTAGCTTTATGTATAAGTAAACCTTTCAAGGGTCAAGCAATTTCCCTTGGTTGAGTGATTTGGGAATTTTAGCATATATGTGTAGTGTAAGGGTGCTTTGAAGCAACTTGCAGGTTGCAAAGCAATTTGTTATTTTTTTTTTGGAGGCATGAAGAGAGCAATAGTCTTGTAATATTGCAAGTAGATAGTGACAAGAGGAATTACCCTTTTTAAAGAAAATTTTCATGAGTTTTCTCCACAGTAAATACTTTGTATTAAGCTTAACTTTTTTTACATGCTTCATTTCTTTGTATGCGATTGCCTACAATTTGATTCATAGGCCATTAAATTTTTCTTAAGCAAGTCACCTTACTTAAATTCTTGTAATGGAAGATCTATGTTGATTAGGTCAGGCTGTCTCTACATACTTTCGTTTACCTTGTTTGGATGGTGTTCTTGTGATTTGATTTTGTGTAGATTGATGCCAATGACTACAGTAGGTAGTGAAAGAGGAGAATGTGAATTGTTTCCTTTCAACAAGAGATATCCACAAGGAATTCAAAGAGTGAGGAAGAAACATGGTCTACAAAGCAGAAAAAGTGCTGCAAGATGCTGAAGCAAGATTCATGAAGTCATAAACATTTCCCATTTCATAGATAATTTTGATAGGTTGGAGATGGTCATGAATGCTCTCTTTGGAAAGCTAGGAATTTCCATGAAGGTTGATAAAGTCATTGAAGACTTGAGAAGAGAGCAGCCTCAAGCATATGAGAAGGAGCGACCGTATACCAACCAAGCATCTTAACGCCAAATGATAGGCCAAGAAAAAAATTTCAGCCATATGAAGTGAAATAAATGCTCAGAAACTTGATTATTAGTTATCTTGACTTTAAGGTATATTTCATTTTGTAGAACATTAAAGAAGAAAAGAAAATTTCCTTTACAAGGTTAAAACTAGCTTGTCATGCACTCATTTGATTTGAGAGTTATGTCCATTCTTTTATTTTAAAGAAATTAGCAAAGATTTTTAGGTGGGATAAATTCAAGGAGTTGATTAAGAAACAATTTTATTTATTTCTCACGAAGGGGAAAGGTGTATCAAAGACTTTTAAATGAAGATCCGTACTGAGATGGACTAGGAAAAGAGTCGACCATGCTCTTCTTATGCACAAAAGCAAAGTGGTTCCCAGCCAAAAGGGAAGGCTAATGGAAAAAGGTAATGTTACTACTACTTTTACAAAGAACATTGTGAGTGGTTATTTTGAAGGTTGTACAAATGATAATGTTAAATATTGTCTAATATATTTGTTTGAGAACAAAAAGGAGCTGGCAATGTCTTCCTTTGATGGGAAGTAGACACAAAGCAATTTTGATAGGGATGGGATGATTGCTTTCCCATCCATCCAAGTAATGAAGTTCATGATAAATGTGAACTTAGCAAACTCTTTCATATCAAGATCCAAATTAAAGGATAAAAATAGTTGTTCTTTTATTTATTTTCACAAGCAAAGCTGATTTCTAAAGAGTTGGTACATGAGTTGGGTTGTTTATGTATGATCACTGTTATCTTTCCTTATTGGTTTAGGTTAATCGAGGACTATGAGATAGAGATTATGGAACAATGCAACACTAAATTTTGGATAAATAAACATTTCATTAATGAGGATGTGGTAGATGTTCACCTCAATGTGGTGTAGTTTTTGACGATGTATATATGTATGTGAGAGACCATCTTCATTTGAAGATTCACTAAATGCCTCTTAGTCTAAGATAAGGAATGCCACACCATCAATGTATATGAAGACAAACCATAGATCTCATTGGTAAGGATAATCAAGCTATTCACTTTGCTTCTTTTGAGAGATGAACAAGATTATGAAGAGGTTAAAAAGACTTCTTCTAACATATCTAATAATATTAGAAAAAAGTTAGGAGTTGTAGAATTTCAAGGAAGTTTACCAAGAGTCCATTAATATATAATCGAAGAGGGGGAAATTCAATTTGCTTCTTTTGAGAGATAAACAAGATAATGATGTGGTTAAATACAATATTTATTCTAACATATCTACTAATAAAGAGAAAAAAGTAGAGTAGTTATAGAATTTCAGGGAAGATTTCCAAGAGTTCATTAATATACTATCTAAGAGAGTATTGTAGCATAAAACCCAATTGCTAGTTGATTGCCTTCTCCAAACATTGGTTTTAACAATTATTGATGGAAGGGAACAAGGTAAATAATCAACGTCAATCTTTGTTAGATCAAGGTACAATCCATCCTAACATTTTTCCATGGGATAAGCTACTATTGTAATTGTGCCTAAAAATGATAGTTCATGGATGGCATACATTGAGTATAGGGCCTTCAATAAGATGACCACCAATAACACACACTATCTTCTATGGAGCAATGATTTGTTGAACCAATTTTAACATGCTAAGTGCTTCATATGGTTGAATTTGAGGTTTGGGTGCATCAATTAAGAAATAAGGAGGATGTGTGGAAAACAACAATTGAGACAATGCAAGATTAATATGAGTGACTTCTTCTTTTGGGTTGTGTAATGTTACTAGTACTTTAATGAGATTGATGAATGACATATTGATATTATTATCACCAACACACCCAATTCCTTGCAAAGCTTGATGACATTAATTTTCATTCTAAGATTTAAAATTTGAAAGGTCAATTGTTTGTTTTCAAGGATTTAATCTTACATAGTGAAATGGTTTTATTTCATGACTCTTTTTGTGTTCACTTTTTTCCTGCTTTTCATGGTTTCATTATGAATGGATTTTCATTCCTTTTGTAAATATTTAATTGTTTCATGATATTTCTTTATCTCTATTATTCTAGTTGTAACACTTGGCATATTTCTATTAATCTTTCCTAGATTTTTTTTAATGTCATTTTAAAGCCACTAACACTCATGAGATACATACTCTAGGACTCATCATGTAGCCCACATTCTTAAAAATGTTTCTTTGCAAAGTTTCAAATCATTTTTCTTTTGATTTCCTATAGTTAATGAGTAGTTACCAAGTGGGATCTTCCAAGTTCTTTATTTTTTGTTTTATCAAGGTAGAGATTATTTTCTTTTCAACTTATGATTCCTCAAGTTTCCATGATTAAGACACTCGTCATGATCTTTTTTTCATTTTCTAATCATTCTCTTTTCCAAATTCATTTTAAATGATTTGAAGGGAATGTTGAGTTTGCTTTTCTAGGGTTTTGGGCTTGGTTGTGTTTGCATCTCACTCTTTGTGTTTTCTTGCCATACTTTTACTTTTGTTTCAAACTTCACCTTTGTGTAGGATAATTTCCTTTTTATTGTGGGAAATCTTAGGTTTTTTCTCATCTTCTAGCAAATATATGCCTATAGATGGTTGCCAACCTTAATGGTCTAGTAGTTGATGTTGGGATGATTATTGAATATAGGGTGAATGACACAATGCAAATATTTAATTAAACATGTGATAAACCATACAATATTAATGAAACAATGGTGAAGCAAACATAAATATGCAAACCATATGTGTACTAGATATATGTGGAAAAATTCACAAAAGAAAAAACTCCATCAGCAAAGAGACCAAGCTTGTATGAGTCACAATAAAAGTGTACACCGATATAATCCACTTATCCCTCCGATACTAATATGAAAGTATAGGAGCTTATAAAGAACCTTTCAAACCTTTGTCCCATGCCTCCATTATATAGAAATATCATAAACAAGTAACCACCAATTTCCATCCCAAAACTATGAGTCAAAACCAGGATCCATAGAAAATATTCAATGCATGCATAACTATGGTCAAACAACTTATAATAACAAACAACTATTCATACATCTCTAGAACTCTCTTACACATCATAGATTCTATTATAATGGTCAAATCGACCATTTTCCCAAATCTAGGCACTCCACGAGGGTATTCAATGTCTTGTCATAACATCCAAATTGGGAAGATGCTCTATAACCCAATTTTAACTTTTTCAAAGTAACCTTCTTATGCATTGCCTTCTTACACAATATCTCAAGTATCTCAAAGAATAAATAATATCCCCCCTTACATGGGTGTCCCATTTTGACCACTTCATCATGGTTGGACATCGTACATTATTTATCATCTACACAATTAAATATTGTTAATCAAGACTTAGGATTTGTAGAGTGAATGATACACATAATCCTAATAGTTAGTTTGGTATCTTAGGAAAATGACACTAAAACATCTAACAAGTTCATTATAAAGGTTGTTCATGAGGTAAATTAGCTACTCAATTGTTATTTTACTTGTTCATGATTTTGATAGTGCTTGTAAATGGTTGGAAATTTTTACCCTTGTTGGGTATTTTATTTAAAGATTCCCCTCAAAAATCATACTAAGTAGCTTGTTCAACTCTACTTGGATCGCTCATCAAGTCTACGTGGAGGTTGTCCAAAATCTTCAAAAAAGGTTTGCTTCTTATTCATTTCATAGAAGCCAAGTTTTCCAAGGCCATATGTGAAAATGACCCATTATATATTCATAATCCATGTTGGTTTTCCCCATGGACTCAATACTTCATATTCTTTGAAGAGCATGTGCTTTGTGCCCTAGTCTAGATTGAGTTCGTTGGGCTACAATTGCCTTTATGAACTTTTCTCAAATGTGTTGTGACCTCTTTAAGTCATGTCATTCATGTTGAATAAGAACATTTTCTTACTACTTGTCCTAAAAAATGGGCCTATGTTGAGATTGACTTGCTGAAAGACCTTAAGAATGTTATTGAAATCTAGATAGGTGACTTGTGTCTCTCAATACATCATGTAAGAAAATATTCCTAATACATTCTATTAGTGCTAGTCTATTTAACATAATGATGAAACACACACTTATACTGGGGGGTTGAATCAATATAGATCAAAACTTCAGTTCTTCTCAACTTAATCAAGCATGGAAAGATTAATTCAAGCCTTAATTATATGTAGCAATATCATTCATGCAAGATGTTGCAATTAAGAACATGCACAAGAGACACACAATTTTATATGGAAACCCTTATGGGAAAAAAACATGACAAAATCTTGCCTGTATAAATATTCTTATAAATTTGTAGGTATCAACCCACTAGAGACTCCAATCCCCATTAGTGAGCACCAACTCAACAAGAGACTCCAATCTCTTCAATAAGAGGCTCCAACCTCATGATCTCCTTAAGTAGGAGGCTCCAACCTCTACACAAACAATATGATAATTTAACTTGCAACTTCTTAGATTTCCCTAATACAAGTCTTCTTACAACTAGCACTTGCACCGGAGGGGGTGCAAGGGTTACGCTGATAGGAATGTATGGAGTAGTAAGAAGGGGAGTGATGTGCACTTTAGAACTTGTTTAGCATTATTTGCATGTTTTTACAAAGTGTATGTAATACATATTTCAGGATATAGCCAGACACTAGTAGCATAACAAAATAGACATTACGAAAAGATAATAAAGACGTAAACATACATTTTTTTCATTCTATCTTGTTCAAATTATATAGAAGTAAATATACAATGTGTTCATTCCATCTTGTTCGAATTAATAAAGAAGTAAACATAAAATGTGTTCATTCCATCTTGTTCGAATTATATATAGATAATGTCAGTAATATATAGAGAACACCTTTGGCATGTTTTGCGTACTCCCAAATATATACAATTTTGTTTGAATTAAATACAAATTGTTTGGAATATATATTCTATGAAAATAATAGATGTATGTGTAAACTAAGATGGCATAATCCTATAAATAGACAAGCTCTATTTTTAATTATGAGTATGGATATAGATCATGATGTTCTTGAAGCAAGATGCAAGTATTTGGCTCTAGTTTGTAGCAGTGTATGGAATTTAATGGGAAGATGCATGGATAAATGAATGGATGAATGGATATTTGAGGCATGCAAACGATGGTAGACATTACAATTTGGATTGCGGATGGTTATTTGGAGAACAATTGATGGCTCAAATAATGGTGCATACAGTGAATGATAATGACCCATGTCAAGAAATATACCATAAGCAAGTGTTAAGTGTACACTAATCATTGACCAAGATCAAAATGATTTGGAATATGGATGGCGATCGGTGAACATGGAATTGATAGATTGTTCATGGGTGAATGGATTTATCATGGATAAGTTGGATCGAGTGTTGGATATAATATGGATGGGGTGAGATGCTTCTACCTGACTTGGTGTGCGTAGATGTTTGATTATACACATGACACCTTTTTTTGCCATACATAGCTGCAAATTTGACCTAAAATGGATGTTTCTTGGTTTTTTTATTTGTTGAAGTGTTTTTTGTTATTTGCAAATATCAAAGTTTGCCTCATCTAGAGGAACACATCATGGTAGGGAGCTAGCAGAGTCCTTATGATAAAGAGTTGTTGTCAACACACGGTTAATGTGAGATTTGGATATTGTGGATGTCAAAGTTTATGGTGGTGTGTGTTGAGAGATATGAATGTAGATTGTTTGGTTGACAGTTTGGATCGTATTTTTCCAAACTTGGGAGATGAGCAATGGTAGGTGGAATTGGTGATTCGGTTGGGATTTTTTTTTTCATATATCTTGTAGGTCACTCTTGAAGCTTTCTTGTGCACTGTTGGACTTTTTTGATGGATGAACTTCCCTTTTTCATTTTTTTCCCCATAGTTTCTTTGACTAATGGAGGTTGATAGGGATGATTTTGCTTTGTATTTTTTGGTAACCATTTGAATTTTATTTGTCCATTTTTCTTCAATGATTATTTGACCTCATTCATTTGTTCCTTTCTTTGATATACCTTGTTCTCTTGTGGATGGGATGATGCATGAATGTTGATTAAAGTTATAAATAATTGTAGCATTGATAGCAGTTCTTATCATAAGGACTCTACATTCTCCCCATGCTAGTGTTTGCACTAGACAAAGTTCCCTCTACTGTTTAAGAGTTATCTATATATTCCTTATTTGCTAGAAAACCAAGAAGGTGCGCAAGATTGCAAATATGTAACAATAGAAGACTCTTGCTCATTGATAATGATGTTTAGAGTGGGGGGACCCTTGTTTTTGCAGAACATCTACATGTACACTATGTGAGACAAGTTTGCATAATATATCTAATCAAATAGAATAAGTAAAATATACTTAAAAAAACTTTAAACTATTTGTGTTAAAATTGACTAAAAGATATCAAATATAACAAAATCTAATGAATATAATTATAAATATGTACACTATTTGAGTTAAACCTGAATAAAAATTATTTAAATATAATAAATAAAGTGTAATTTAATATTTTTTCCTTTTTGTATTTTATTATAACCTAATATAGACTTGAAAACATATTATTTTATATATTTTTTAAATAAATTTGATAATAAAAACTTTATATCTATAATAAAATTAGTATATTTTAAAAGTTGTACACTGTAGCATATTTTTAAAATCTGAATAAAAAGTATTTAAATATAATAAATAAAGTGTAATTTAATATTTTTTTCCTATTAATATTTACATATAATATTCTAACATACAATTTATAATATCTTTACACTTAAAATTAGTATATAATAATTAACTTGAAGTACATAACATAAAACCAAATTAAGAAACAATTTTCATGATAACCAAATAAACAATAAATATAGCAAAATTTAAAATCTATCCTTAAAAATAAAATCAAATTAGATTAAAACATAATATGCCAACTATTATAAAAGATATCTAATATACATACACTATTTCCATTCCATAGAGGATAATCGAGTAAAGAAGGGCCTACAATATAAGGGAAAAGTGGAGGACGGAATCCAATTTTCCCATTACAATAACAAAAAGTCTTGTGCAAGTACGAAATGAAACCCGTAAAGACAATGATATTCGAAGACCTTATTTTGGGTGTGGTCCTTCGAGTCTTTAAACAATTTGTAACTATCATGTTCGGACATTTTAATTTAGCACAAAATATAACTAATTTGTCATAAGTTATGAATAGAAAATTAAAGCCAATACAAAATGTTCATTTGAAATCAGACATGTATATCTGTGCTTCACGAGAGTTTGAAACTTCGATGAATTGGGGCATGGCTTCATTCATCTTTCCTATATGAATTGAGTAGTTTCTCTCATTTTCCATTGAAAAAATGAATTTGAGGAGATCTATACATAAACATCTGCCATAGGCTTCTTTTTCTAAGCTATTATTGGCTGCCCAAATATATAGGGGTTCTTATTGCTTGCATCAAGCCTCGAATCTTTCATGGTCTTCATATGGACTATAATATTTTATGTATATACTCTTGTTATTGTGTTATACAGGGAGAATTTGGAGTAAATTGTTAAGGCCATAAATCAAGATGATCCAAAGACCAACCCACGCAAAATTTACAAGCAATTGGAGTTTTTGAGAGCAAGGCATATGGAAAGAAAGTTAGGACAAATTTCAAACTAAAACATAATTCGTCTTTAACAGTAGTAAAGAATAGAAAGAGAAACTCTATGCTCCTAATTTCAAATGGGTTTTCATAGCACCATTTATGTTCGTCTACAAATCTTCTAAACACTTTACTATTGGAGGAATCGCTATAAACATTAATATGGAAGAATTCGCAGTAGTCTTATAAGTTGAATAGTTACAAGTGCTAAACTACAATGAAAGATGCATATTACAGTGCACTGTTTAGATTCATTTGCCTGATATGTCGCCCGCCCTTTGCTTAGATTCGTTCCTTGACATGTCCTTTGCGCTCTGCGTAGTCTGCTGCAATGTTGGTGTGAGAAATATGTTTGCTTCCAGTGGTAGTCTCATTCAAAACCTGTTCATTCTTCTTGTAGGGATAATCAATGGCCAGTTAGCAGATATTTGCCCACATCATTAAATGTGGGGGATGGAAATTAATGGCGTCAATAGGATTTTTATTACTAGTTGGAGGTTGATACATAGCGGTAGGATTTGTATTATCAGTTGGAGGTTGATATTTACAATCTCCCCAAGATTTGAAATCTCGAATGTACGTTTTCTAGCGCTTGGATTTGTATGACTCTTCCAAGCATGGTATGTGAAGTCATAAAAAATTGTGGTCTATAATTTATTGATGATGTGATAGATTTGGAGTAGCCGTTCAATCTAGCCAAGCTTATAAATAGTCGACTAAGGATTGTTTATAGTGACATGGTGTGAACGCCATTATTAAGATATTTAATTCAAGGAATTTGCTGTCCATGAAAGTGCAAGGACTCTGACAGGGGTGACATCTACACCTGATCCCATTTAGCATAGGCATATTGTTTGTATCAGTGCTTTGGTTCTTAGCTGTGTATTTTTATTTCATTTAAATCTCCCTACAACCACGCTTCAATCTCACAATAAATGAAAAGAATCGACTAAAATTAACTTGGAAAACACTTCCCCAAGCGCTTCAAGTTGGCTTTGGCAGTACGGTCGATGGTGAACGTTGACCACCAATCCACTAAAGTTTGGCCTGAAACCATGGTAGTTTGAGGGCGTGAGACTTGTTTCAGGCCAAAAGCTCATGCATAATATAGCCTATCAGCTAAATATTCCAAATTTCCTCTCATAAATATGCAATAATGTCTTCACAAATCTGCCTCAACACTATTTTCTAAATCTATTTGATATATATAAAGATATTAATTAAAATATTGCCTTGAAAAGTCCTTCACAATCCTTATTGTATATGTTACAAGGAGGGTGACTCTTTAAAAAAGACATTATTTTCTGAGAGAGGCGACCCTACATTTATAACATTTCTTCACATAGATAGGCCAACAAGAATAATTTTATTTGCTTTGCCCAAGGTTGGGCACACCCTCCTAGGAGGTCGCCCCTCTTTTAAACCCCATAAAAAATTAAAAAAATATTTATTTTTAATTTAATTTCCCCAACATGGGGCTACTCCAAGGGGGTCAGCCTCATAAAATTATTTATTTTTATTTTCATTTAATTATCTACAGTACTTCAAAGGGGGCGAGCAAGCTATTTTTATTTGGGGCCACTAATATCACCAATTGGTCACCAACCATCTTTGACATCAATGACAACAATATTTTCAACCATCTTCCACTTTCTCATTGATGGCAACCCTGCAAGGAAATAATCTTGAAATACAATAGGACCATACTCCTCCCCTTGACTAAAATGCTCCCACTTATGCTACTTCTCCCTCTTTGGCATCAATGGTAAAGGCATCTCGAGGTTGAAATATTTAGACAATAATAGCTCCCCTTGAACATGTGCTTCTTTTGAAGCATTTAGTGACTAGATGAGGGTGATATCACTCCCGATTTCTCCCTTAGGTACTCAAAAGTCTCTTTTGGTAGTGGCTTTGTTAAAATATTCACAATATGTTCCTTTGTAGCAACATACTCTAACTTCACCTATTGACCAACCATTTGCTCTCTTAGACAATAATATTTGATTGAAATGTGCTTCATTTTGGAGTGCATAGTTGGGTTCTTCGATATGTTAGTTGCACTTGTATTATCATGAAAGATTGAAATGGGGTGCTCATACTCAACCTTGACGTCCTTCAAGGTTTTCTTTATCCAAAGGACTTGAGTGCAACAAGAAGTTGTTGCAATACATTCTACCTCTGTTGTGGAAAAAGAGATTGACTCCTATTTCTTACTTAACCATGATACAAGATTGTGGCCAAGAAAGAATGCACCTCCACTTGTGCTTTTTCTATCATCAATAATGCCAGCCCAATCCACATCTATATAAGTTGTGAGGGTAAGATTTTCACATCTTGGATACCACAACTCAAAATCCATAGTGCTCTTTAGATATTTGAATATTCTCTTTATCGCTTCCACATGATTTTCTATAGGTGTTGCCTGAAATCGTGCCACCAAACCAACTACTTGCATAATATCTGGTCTAGTAACTATCACATATAATAATCTCTCAATCATGGAAATGTATAGAGTTTGGTTTTCCTTAGGAAATTCATCATCTTTGCTCAATTCACATCTTGTAACCATGGGAGTGCTCACTAGATTGTAGTCCTCCATCCCAAATTTATTTAACATTTATTTAATATACTTGGTTAGTGAAATGAATATCCCCTTATTAGATTGGGAAATTTTTGACCCAAGAAATAAAGGCAACTCACAAGCATAGACATTTTGAACTCCTTTTGCAATTTCTATGCAAATTATTGACACATCTTATCATTGCTACCTCTGAATATAATGTCATCCGCATAAACTACAACACTCAACTGATGATCACCTTTAGTTTTAATGTCTATATTGCTATCAAAAATACCCTTTTTGAAGCCTTGTTGTTTTAGACACTTATCCAACCTCGAGTACCAAGCCCTAGGGCCTTGTTTTAGCCCAGAAAGTGCCTTCTTTAGTCTACATACATAGTCCTCATTCTCTAATAGGAGAAACCCTTTTGGTTGTTCAATATACACTTCTTCCTCCAAGTTTCTATTAAGAAAGGCTGATTTGACATCCATTTGATAAAATTTGAAATTGAAACAAGTGAATGCTAAGAACATCCTTACAACCTCCCTACGAGAAACATGGAAAAACATCTCTTTGAAATCAATTCCTTCGACTTGAGTGTATCCCTTGCATACTAATATTTCCTTGTTTCTCATCATCCTCATTTAGCTTGTTCCTAAATACCCACTTAGTGCCAATCAAATTCTTATCCTTAGGCCTTGGGACAAGTTCCTAAGTTTCATTCTTCTCAAATTGATCCGACTCTTCTTCCATAGCCTTTAATCCAGTGCTTATCTTCACTTGCTTCTATAAAATTCTTTGGTTATATTTTAGAAAGAAAACACAAGTTTACATGTTCAAATGTGTTGGCTATTCTCCTCCTTGTTTGAATTTTTGTATCTCTGTCACCAATGATTAATTTTTTTGGATGATTCTTTTGGACAAATATGGATGGTGTCTTGGGTGGTGCTCTTGATGGAATCTTTGGATTTCTTTGTTCAACTTCTCCATTTTCAACTTCTTCCTCTTCTTCTTCTTTGATACTATCTTCTTGATGATCAAATTCTTGTACTATTTTCTTTTGATGCCTTTCTTCATCAAATCTCACATTTTCACTTTTAACAATTTTGTGAAATCTTTTGTTGTAGCATCTATATGCCTTGCTTCTCGTAGAGTATCTAAGGAAGATACCCTCATCACATCTAGAATTAATTTTTTTGAAAACTTTATAATCTCGTTTGATATAACATTTGATTCCGAACACTTTAAAGTTCTTCACTATTGCAGGCCTTCCCTTCCAAGGTTCCTATGGTGTTTTATTATTGTTCACCTTGATTTGTGCTTGGTTTAGAACATAGATTTTTGAATGAACTTGTTCTTTCCAAAAGGTATCAGTAAGATTAGATTCATTCAACATTTCTCTTGTCATTCCTTGGACTATCCTATTTTTCCTCTCAACAACTCCATTTTGTTGTGGAGTCCTTGCGACTAAATACTATCTTCTTATTTTGCATTGTTCACATAAATATTCAAACTCATTTGAGGTGAATTATCCTCTATCTGATCTCAAGCGTTTGATTCTCAAACCGGTTTCATTCTCTATTAGACCTAGTTTAAATGTCTTAAAATTTGCAAGAGCTTCCAACTTTTCTTTTAGGAAGGTAATCCAAGTCATCTTGGAATAATAATCTATTAATAACATGAAGTAGGTCTCACCTTGTAAGATTTTGGTCCTTTTTGGACCACATAAGTCAGTATGAATGAGTTCCAAAGAATTTGATGTAGAATACTCCTTGATTTGAAGCTCGATCTTGTTTGCTTTCCACACTAGCACTGTTTGCAAATTGTATTAAATGACTTTGTTGTCCTTGGCATGTCCCTTACAACTTGCTTATGGATAATCTTCACAATGTTACCAAAGTTTAAATGTCCCATCCTTCAGCTCCCATCTTCTTATGCCATGCAACACTTTTATCCTTTTACTTCTCTAAGAGTGTAGAGATTTTTTGCAATTCTATTAGCATCTGCAACAAGTAAGGTGTCAATTACAAGGATTTGAATAAAGCCTACATACATGATCCTTTTCCTTCACCCTTTACAAAATAAATATTAGAATCGTTTGCATGTAGGGAGACATATTCATTTATTGATGGGTTTTCTAGCTATCACCAAGTCAAAATAAGGGAAGATGACCATCCTATAACTATGTTTGCATTAGAATGGGGATCCTACATGTATACAATGATTCCATTTGGTCTAAAAAATATACCTACAATATTCAACACAATCATGATAAATGCATTCAAAGATTTTATACATGACTTTTTGGAGGATATCTAGATGATTGGACGGTATATGAATTGGTCAAATACCATGTGAAAGTGCTTAGAATGATGTTGAATAGGTGCAAAATTATGTAGATCTCATTGAAATTAAAGAAATGTATGTTTGTGGTACCATTTGGAACACTATTGGGTCACATAATATGTAAAGAAGGATTGATGGTGGATCCTCTAAAAGTCACATTAATCACGACACTACCACCTCCTAAAAATTCTTTAGAAGTTAAAACCTTTTTGGGATATACTTGTTATCACTAGAAATTTATAAGAGGATATGATGGTATTGTCGCACCTTTGTAGGAATTTTTGAAAAGGAAATTTGGTAAGAACATTGAGTAGAATGGAGATTGTGAAACTGCATTTGATACATTAAAGCATAAATTGCAGAAGCACCTATCTTAATTTTTCTAGATTGGAGAACACCATTTCACGTGCATGTGGATGCATCCAAAATAAAAATAGGAGCAATGTTGGCTCAGCCCAAAGGAAACACATAGCATCCCATTGTATTTGCTAGTGGAAAATTATCAAAATCAGAGAGCTATACCACAACAAAACAAGAAGCACTAGCCATGATTTATGCATTACAAAAAAATGGACATTATTTATTGTATACCCCCTTTAATTTCTTCATAGACCATGAACCATTGAAATATCTACTAAACATACCTATCATACAAGGCCACATATGCAGATGTATACTCTTCTTCTAGGAGTTTGAATTTAAAATAATGGCAAAACCTGAAAATAATAACTAGGGTCTTGATTCTCTGTCCAAGATAGAAACATGAGAATAACTAAAGGACCAAACACAATATCTCCCCGACACATTTATTTAGAGTGAATGTAGTACTAGAGGAATTACATGATAATTCTATACTACTATCAACTAGTGAATTCCCTAAATATATTTCACCAAGGATAAGCAATCACTAATGTGGAAGTCCATGCCCTTCACATTGGTAGACGAAGAGCTACATCACGTAGGGAAATGCATGAAATATTTAGAAGGGTTGTATACAGATATGAGAGGGAATCAATCTTAAAGGAAGCACATGAGGGCATAGCTAGATGATGTAACTGTGGTGATACTACAATAAAAAGAGTAAAATTAGTTGGACTTTAGTAGCCAAATTTTCACAAGAATGCAAAGAAATACACAAGGAATTGTGATATCTATCAAAGTGTAGAAAAACCTTCCATAAAAGATGAAATTCCTTTGAAATTGGTATTGACATAAATTCCCTTTGAGAACTGGGAAATATAACTTATTGGTCCAATTGATCCTCTCATGAAGCATTCAAAAGCAATATATATAATAACATGGGTGGAATATCTAACAAAGTGGGAAAAATAAAAAGTTACAAGGGATTGTACTTCAAATATTGCTACAAGGTTCCTATATGAAATTAAAATCACAAGATATACTTGTCCTTTAAGTATCATAAGTGATCATGGAAAACACTATATAAATAAAATAATTACATAATTATTATAGAACTTTATGATTACACAAAAAAATCTCACCCTATCATCCTCAAGCAAATGGGGCAAGTGAAGCCTTAAGAAAAATAATTGGGACAACACTAACTAAAATGTGTGGTGGAAATAGATCAAACTGGGACATAAAGGTACCTACGGTAGTTTGGGCTTGTTGCACATCCTATAAAAGAACTAGTAAATTCACACCATTTAAATAGGTATATGATACTGGTGTTGCAATTCATATGATTTATAATCCCTAATCTACGTACCGCACTTACCTTATGGTTGGATGATGATGAGTCCTTGGCACAAAGAATAGAAGAATTAGAGAGATTGGATGAAAATAGGCCTATAGCCATGTATAAACAATAGTTAGAACTAAAAAGACAAAAGTATAGCATTACCAAAACAGTTGGCTTAAAAACTTAAAAGTAGGTAATTTAGTCTTATTAATGACAACAAGTTCAAAAAGCAAGGAAAAATAAAAGTAAGGTGGCTAGGACCTTAATACATACATGAGATTGTGGAATCCAGAGCAGTGAGACTAAGAAAAATGGATGGAGATCATATAATAGGTTATGTGATTGGAGAAAGACTTAAGCATTATCACTAACTAGGAGGATGAATAACATAAAGGGAAATATTAGTACCTTATAAATTATATATTATAAGAAAATAAACGTCAAAAGCATATTGTTACAAATAAAGGTGGGGAAAAAATAGAAAAAGCCCAAAGAAATTAATGGGAAAAAGAAATTAATGCACAAATGGCTTACCCTAACCCTACTTAAGACCTAGCTCATACACTGATTTTTCACTTTGCTCTTTGTTGGTAAATAGATTTTCCACTACAATTGTTTCTCCAAAAATGACTTTGTTTGCTTGAAGAGCAGTAATAATCATTCCAATAGTTGGAGAAGTAGTTAATAGGGTAACAACTTTCCTTTGTGTTTGAGAGGGACAACTCCCTCGTATGATGAGGGTATTTGTATTTTTTATGTACTTTTAACTTAAAAGTATATAAAGGAGAAAAGGAAAAACTAAAGGAAAATAAATAACAAAAACATGAATGGTAGACATACGAATACCAACTGAGATTTCACAACTTACAGATTATAAAGGGGAATTTAAAATATGTTTTGATATGCAACGATGATGATGGAAAGATGGAGAAATCTTAACATATGAAGAGATAAGCTACTTCAACACATTCAAATCAAGATACCAAGATATGATTGTGTTTCATCAATTGTTAGAGTAATCATGCACTAACTAATAATTAATTACTCTTTAATTGATTATTAGTCTAATTTATTTTCATGTGCTTAAGCTAAACTTAGGAGCGTTTTTATGCTTTTAGGGTTTTTCTCCTATATAGCACTCGACCCTCATTGTAATTATCCCTTGAGCTTTCATATCTTTTTGATAGTCTCTTGCTTTTATAGATTTTTCTTCTTGAGGAATACTGCATATATTATTTGCAGATCTCTTGCATGGAAGGTGTCTTTGTTCATTGTTTGATTCCGTGGCTCGTGGTTTTGTGGTTAATCATGCATTAGCTAATAATTAATTACTCTTTAGTTGATTATTAGTGTAATTATTCTTATGCAATTAAGCTAAACTTAGGAGTTATTTTATGCTTTTAGGGTTTTTCTCCTATATAGCACTCAACCCTCATTGTAATTATATCTCGAGCTTTCATATATTTTTTATAGTCTCTTGCTTTTGTAGCTTTTTCTTGTTGAGGAATATAGAAATTCTTTGTTTGCAGAGCTCTTGAGTAAAAGGTGTTTTGTTCATTGTTTGATCCTATGTCTTGTGTTATTCACAAATCTAACATGGTATTAGAGTGTCGATTCAACAAACCCCTTCTCAATTTATGAGATTTTTTTCTTCAACAAGAGTTACAGGCTTCAAATTTGAATCCCCTTTTCTTTTTTTGAAAATTTTGGAGGTGGGCATTTTTGGAGCATTTTGGCACATAAAGGACCTCATCGTTGGATTCAAAGCTGTCGAGAAAGTCATGTTTGAATTTTGTTTGGCCTAATTTGGACTCTTGAGGTCAAATCGGCGAGGGTTTGTAGCAGTTATTTTTTTCGAATCCGAAGGGTAGCTACATTTTTGGTGCATTTTGGCATGAAATGGACCTTGTCATTACGTTCAGGAGGCTAATTCCATAAATTTTGACTATAAATTTTCCCAATTTGACCGTCAGGAGCTTCTAAGGAAAAAAAAAATTGCCCCAAGGGTTGTACGACTTATGTATGACCTCAAAACCACATGGGAAAAACTCTTCTCCAATTTTTAGAGATCTTTTGTTTGTACATGGGTACCTTATTTGGCCTTGTTTGTCGAGACCCATCATGCATTCTATTTTTAGGGTTTTTAGCTACTCCCTAAGTTCATCTTAAGGGGGGTGTTAGAGTAATCATAAATTAGACTAATAATCAATTAAAGAGTAATTAATTATTAGCTAATGTATAATTACTCTAACACCCCTCTTAAGATGAACTTAGGGAGTAGATAAAAACCCTAAAAATAGAATGCATGATGGATCCCAACAAACAAGGTCAAATGAGGTACCCATGTACAAACAAAAGATCTCTCAAAATTGGAGAGAAAAGAGAAAACCACATGGGAAAACCTATTCTCCAAAAGAGAGAAAGGTGAATGAAGGATTGAAGAAGCCTCCAACCGAAACAATATCCCAAAAATAGGAACATGTAGAACATCACAAAAGCACAAAGAAGTTGTAGACTGTTGTCGAAAGAAGACTGATATGGATTGAAATGAAGAACCTCTTCTAGAAAAAATGATGACGAGGATCAAGATAACAAGAATATGCGTGAGTGCCCACTATCACACTACTCGAATCAAATGGCAAAGAAAGAAAAAACATCCAAAAATCAAAGATACAAGTGTCAAGATCAAAGAGACTATAATTTGTGTGAGTGTCCCCAACGACACTACTTGAATCAGATGGCAAAGGTAAACATTTGGAAGTCAAAGATATAGTGGTACATGAATCTGCATGAGTGACCCCAATGACACTACTCAACATGCAAGTCGAAAATGCAAGTACCAAATAATCTAAAGAACACTGATCAAGAGAGAGACAATAATCTGCATGAGTGTCCCCAACAAAACTACTCTAATCATATGGAAAACAGAGGCAAAAATCTGGAACTCGAAGATACAGACGGTACATGAATCTATATGAGTGACCAAAAATGACACTACTCAACATGCAAGATGCAAGTTGAAAATACAGGTACCAGTAGTCTCTGATCAAATGAAAATGAAAGGCCACCTCCTGAAATAGGAATGTAAGAATGTACATATGGTAAATACTCCAACTCACTAAAATGCATGTAACCAGGCATTGATGTACATTGCATCTGACAATACATAGGAACAAGAACTATATAGATAGGTCACTTCAACCAAAACAAAGGAAGCATTAGCACGAACAATATAATTTTTTATTTTTATTTTTTTGGTACCCTCTGCAATTTTTTACTGGTGGTCTCTACTATTCCCAATGCATGCAAATTCTGGGCGGCAACAACAAAGCTGGCATGTTTTCCCAACAATGCAAAAAAAATCGGCTATCAGAATTTTTTGCCGTCATGATCACAATTTTTTCGAAGACAAGGTATTGTTTTCAAGTGGGAGAATTTTTTTAGAATATTCCATTGTCCAGAAATTTCCAGAGCCTACAAATTGTTTTCCTGGCATGTGCAAAGTTTTCCGACCAAAATCCTGACAAAGTTTTTTGCCAAGCGTGCGTTGACCTATTTTTGGAATATTATGCCTATATTGGGAATATGTCGGCACCGATTTTTTCTTGCAGGGGGCACTTTTTTTTACCGGTCGTGGGGAATATTCCCCGCATATTCTTGTTGACATCATGCTAACATCATCCATACCGATGTTGACGTTAACATGATGTCATCTATACAAACACATGTGGAGGGCCCCCATGAAGACCCCTTTGTGCCCTAAAAGAGGTCTTTTTTTCTTTTGGCCATAACTTGGGTGTACGATATCGAATTTTGACGAACAAGATATTGTCAAAAAGCTAGTTTTTCCAACTTTCCAGTGGTGTGGATCTCATCACCTATTTTTGCTGCTAGTGCATTCTATAGCCTATTGAAGTCAAAGGTGTTGTTTTCAGTCCCGAGCTCATAACTTTTGACTAGTTTCTCTGTTTTTTCGTGACTTCAACAACGTTGGAACTGTCTTTCAGATCTCTTCACAGTCATCCATGCAATTTTTCCAGATCGCTCTCTAGGTACATTTTATTTAGGTTTTTGTGTTTTCACACTCTAGAATTATTTGGACATCTTAGTTGGTCTGGAAATATTTTGTTTGTGTGGGATGACTCGTTTTTTGTTGTTTTATATGTACTTCCACTATTTTTTCTATTTTGGGCATTATACACATATTTTTCATGCACATTCTCTTTTGTAGACACACTGAGATAAAGTGTCATTTTGGTGTATACTTTTTTGGGATTTTGCACATCTTGTTGTGCCTTTTGTATTCACACTATGATATAAAGTGTCATGGGAGGGTTGATGTTTGCCTTTGGTTTTCCATCACACCTTTTTCAAGTGAGTGTCCCTTCCACGATATTAGTGAATCCTAATGATTCTTGCCTCATGTGTGTGTGCCTTAGTTTGCACACCCTTTTATTTGCAAGTTATTTCTC
This sequence comes from Sequoiadendron giganteum, assembly GCA_007115665.2. Taxonomy (NCBI): domain Eukaryota; kingdom Viridiplantae; phylum Streptophyta; class Pinopsida; order Cupressales; family Cupressaceae; genus Sequoiadendron; species Sequoiadendron giganteum. The sequence goes on along the minus strand of CM021109.1, from coordinate 616,963,808 downwards.
TTGCATGCACTTGTTGGTTTCACACAGTTTTAGTGTTCATGTCATAGCTCTCCCTTTTCAACATTATGGGGGGTGGGGGGGGGGAGGGGGGCGCGGAGGGGTTTCTACTGTTGGTGCTAATTCTTCCTTGGTTTCAGTTGGAGTTATCTATTTATCTAGTTCTTGTTCCTATGTACTATCAAATGCAGAGTAAATCATCGGCTCGTTACATGCATTTCAGTGAGTTGGAGTATTTACCATATGAAAATTCTTACATTCTTATTTCTAGGGGTGACCTTTCATTTTCATTTGATCAGAGACTACTAGTACCTGTATTTTCAACTTGCATCTTGCATGTCGAGTAGTGTCATTTTTGGTCACTCATACAGATTCATGTACTATTTGTATCTTAGAGTTCAAGATTTCTGCCTTTGATTTCCATCTAATTCAAGTAGTGTCATTGGGGACACTCACACAGATTATTGTCTCTCTCTTGATCAGTGTTCTTCATACTATTTGGTACCTGCATTTTTGACTTACATGTTGAGTAGTGTCATTGGGGTTACTCATGCAGATTCATGTAACACCTATATCTTTGACTTCCAAATGTTTGCCTTTGTTTTCCATCTAATTTGAGTAGTGTTGTTAGGGGCACTCATGCAGATTATAGTCTCCTTGATCTTGACATTGTATCTTCAATTTCCAAATGTTTTTCCTTTGTTTGACATCTTATTCGAGTAGTGTCGTAGTGAGAACTCATGCATATTCTTGTTATCTTGATCTTGGCACTAGTAGAATTTGGCAAATAAATGATTAGGTGACTAAAAATTTTAGTCACAACAACTAAAAATGACTAAATTCTACTAATTTTTTGCAACCCAACTATAAATGAGTAAATAAATGACTAATTTGGTCGTGGACTAAAAATTTATTTAGTCATACAAATAAAAATGACTAAATAGTTAGTCACACAAATACAAATAAGACAAAATTAAAAAAAAAATCGAGAAACATAGGGCAGGAGTGTATTGCGTGCACGCGATTCATTTTTTGTTTAGCCTGAGGCATTTCAAGTTATAACAACAGTTCATCTAATTCAAAGAAAGATTGTTTAGTCTGATTCATTATTCGTTTGGAAACTACGCTGGCTTGGGTATTGCATATTGGGGGATAAAGATTGTTTGGAGAGGACCTGGAGACTTCTGAAAAGGCAGGCAAGGGCAAGGAATTTAGAGTTTGTTGCAACAAATTTGAAGCCGACAAGGCCCTTTGCAGAAAAGTCAGATTTTGGGATGCCCTTTGCAACGAATTTAGAGGTAATTGAAACCCTTATTACATTAAACACAAAATCTATAGCTTTCTGATTGACAACTTACAATAGTTACAATCTAGTGCTTTTAGGGTTTTTCTCCTATATAGCACTAAACCCTCATTGTAATTATCTCTTGAGCTTTCATATCTTTTTGATAGTCTCTTGCTTCTATAGCTTTTTCTTGTTGAGGAATATAACAATTCTTTATTTGCAAAGCTCTTGCGTAGAAGGTTTTTTGTTCGTTGTTTGATCCCGTGTCTCATGTTATTCACAAATCTAACATCAATCAAATGGAAAAATCATGAAGAGATATGATTGGTTTACATAGTTACACAAAGGAAATACTGATTTAACATATGAGGAATCTACAATAATAACACAAGAATATATTTAGAACATACAGACTGAAATGCATTCTTCATTATCTTTATGAAATCATACAATTCCAAAAATCCATTACAACATCTCCTTGAGCTCTCTATCTTGATGATGGATCATACAGTGTGATCCAAAACATTGATTCAAAAATTTGCACACAATTAAATCTAGAAAATACAAAAAATCGATATGTTCAAAGTGTAAAACTCAAAAGTTCTGATACAATATCTTTAAAAAAATTCTCGCAGGTTTTCTCCCTTGCTAGCCTTCCCTTTATATATGAAATAACCTTGTGTTTATAGGCTTCTCTTGATAACTAACAAGTAACTACTTTCTAACCACCTAGTAACTACCTTTTTGAAATATAATGATTTAAAAATAGGTTTTATTTTGGTTATAGTTTTTACTCATCTTTCCAAAAAGAAAGCTCAAAAACATAACTTTCAACCTATAGTTTCCAAAGAAAGAACAAGTTATTAGTTTTTTCAAGGTGGGCACTATGTTTTCTTGCAACCCGTGAGTTACTTACTCATCGACAATTTGGCCTTGAATTACATGTACTTCAATCACATTTGCTAATCATTATTTCCTCCTAAGAATATAATGCATTGAATGACAAGGAGGCTTGTATAAGGCATGATCAATTTTGTGTACTCATCTTTATTACCATCATCACAAGATTTTTTTGAAAGTAAGTCTATATTTATCTTTTTTGCTTGGCATCTCCAATAATCTCCACAAACACATTGTGCACATTAGAAGCCAAGAAACCAGTTCACATAACCTGCAACAATTTCTCTTGGAAACAACCTTTGGAGATGAACTTGGTTGCAATGTGGTTCTTGAAACTAATTTTGATTAGAATATGAGGGATGCATTCAATTAATATTATCTCCTGACTCTTGATGATAGATGAGTAATTAATTTTCCTCCTTTTCCATATCATTAAGTGTATAATTCTTGAATATAGAAATATCTCAATACCTTCATATTCCAAAGATAACTCCCTCAGCTTTCCATAAATCTCTTATACTCATGAGTATCACCTGTCTCCAACATAAAAATCATGTACTATTCTATGAACTTGAATTCAACAATAGGCAGGAACCTTTTTAATTTCTGTTATCTTTCATCAATATTCTTACAATTTGAATATCACCCCAACTATCCACGTTTGCATAAATGTTCGATAGAAGAACATAAGGTGGGGAGGTTTTATGATCTTTTTCAAAAAGAAAAGTTTTTGTATATCTTCCCAAAATGTGTATGCAAGTCTGCCACAAGTCATGCAAATATAATTCTCCTGCTTAGAAGTGATACAATAATCTTAAACCATGTTATCAAATGACAACACGGCTTGGACCAAAGACCTAAAAGGTGGTAAAAACTGCTACTATACTAGTGTCATAGCAATTGAGATGATAAAAAATTATTTAATTTTTCCTTCATGCTTGAAACCTGTTACACTATGAGGACGAACTACAAAAACATTATTGTGTAGCTCAGATTGATGTTGACTACAACATTCTCGTAATTCTCTAGACTTTTACTAGGCATTGATAAAAATGTCCTTTGTAAAGATATTTTGTGTCTGTTATAAAGTTTTATGGGCAAGATAATTTGGCCTACAATAGAATATTGCACTATATAGGTACTTTGTTACACATCTGTTTAATATAGAAAATTTAATGTATGAAGTAGACGGCATACGAAAAATTCATCGCCAATAATTCATCAAAGGAAAATTCACCGCCATGGAAAATTCATGACGAAAAATTCACTGCCAAGTAAAACTCACCGCTAGCAATTCACCGTGGCGAAAAATTAACCGCATTAATATTTTTAATAAAATCAAAGTTTTTGAAATATATATTAAAAAATATTAATGCGGTTTCTGCCTCGGTGAATTTCTGGCGTTGAATTTTACTTGATGGTGAATTTTCCATGGCGATGAATTGCTGACTGCAAATTTTACTTTGGTGAATTGCTGAAGATGAATTTTCCTAGAGATGAAGTAGAAGTAGAAAAAAGCTTCACCAATCTTCACTGCTTAGAAAGTACATGTAAAATTGTTCTCTTCTTATTTTTAAACTTTGTTCTATCTACAACTAAAGCCTCTAACTTTTGCATCTCTCTAGAAGATGTTTCACCTAGTACTTCCAATTTTACAGCACTCAACTTCCTTCTCCACTTCTTCAATTCAACAATAGGACTTTCATGCTCTCTTTCAAAACCAACACTTCTTCCATGTTCATGATGTTTTTCTTTTGTCTCCAGATCAATACTATTGATAGAAGTCTTGTACGATGGTTCTTTTTCTCGGTTCAACAAAGTTCTAGGCCTCTTCTTGGAGACCATCTTCTCTAACTAGTCGTCCCATTCTTTCACCTTTTTTTGTTTTCTATTATCCTTTTTCTCTTCCTTCACCTGCACAGATGATTGCAATCGTTTCATTCTATGAGATGAAATCTACACTCTTGTTAGACTTTAATAAAATATGATAGTAAATTTGCAGTAACTACTTTGTCGTTTTGGTTTTTGACATCTTGAACCTCATTCATAAGTTTCCTTGGGCATTGTATGACTGGTTATTAATCAGCATGAAAGCATCCAAAAACAAACACAGTTGAGTCGATGACCTCTCTAATTTGTGTGTGAAAAGGAGTGATTAACAAATTCATCTGTAACTTTGCATGAGACTCAAAACTCCTTTAACTTCTCAGTTGACATTTTGATAGGTGTTAATAACTTGCATTAAAATATCGGCTTTGGTGATTGGTGTTTAAAAGGAAATTAAGAAATTGTGTGAAAACATTGATTAACACTAAGGGAGAGGGCCCGATGGTGGTGAGGGCTGTGTTGTGTGAAGGGTCTCAATCAACAAAAGATATATTGGCTAAAAAAATGCACGATGTAGAGGGTTTAGTTGACAATTCAAAAAAATAAAATCGGGAGAAAAATTTGCACATTTTTCAACTCATATCGAGTGGTTTTCAAAAATGACTTTTTATGAGGCAAAAGATGGTGTCGACTATTGACAGATGTGTGGTACTTACTTGCCTATTTCCCACCACACCAGTCCCTATGAACTTAATGCACATTTACTCTGCATTAACTTCCCCCTTCTCCTTCACCATCAGTCTTTTGGCAACCACATTGATGTGCTTTTCACAAACTAGGGTATCATCTTCATTCTTTGCAACACCATTCAAAGTTAGCATATGCACATAACACTGTCCATTGAGGGACCAGTGGTGGTGCACTTCAGAACTGACTATGGAGGCATTGAAGCGAGTAATGGTGATATTTTTTTTTTCATTTATCCTATGTTTATGAACACCCCCAAATCATAAGGAAAATAGTAAACTTCCACCATGACAGGTGAGGTTGTGTTCCAACCTTACAACAAAAATGAACCTATTGTACGTGTTTTTAAATTGGTTTCTATATTTTTTTTACAGTATTGAAAATCTTGTTTCATTTCAGAGATACTTCATGCAGTTATCTTGTGACCAACTATGTGTATATACACACAATTGGCCAAAAGATATATTTATATATCTACAATATCTTTGAACATTGTATATATCTATGATATTTTACTTGTCTATCTCTGTAATCCCCATATATATTGATAGTATTTGAGGGTATCATATACTTGACTGTTAAGGGTTTCTTGTAGCTATCTTTTGACTGACTATGTGTATACACACACACACATAGTCGGCCAAAAACTATATTGATATATCTGCAATACCTATAAACACTGTATATATCTTAGACATACATATGTCTATCTCTACAATCACCATTTATATATATAGCAATTTCAAGGGAATCATATACTCGATTATTAAGGGTTTCATGCACCTATCATTTGGTTGAGTGTGTGTGTGTGTGTGTATACATACCATTTATGGGTTTCATATAGTGGACTGTTAAGGGTTTCATGAACCTATAGTTTGGTCGAATCTATGTATTTTGTTGCCATGAACCCCTCGCACAACATTACCCGCAACACCACCATCCTCTCTACCCTTTTGATATATTTTGCCTGCCATATGAAACTTCGCATGCACCTCTACTACTGGTATGATAGACATTTTAATAGCAATTAAAATACACTATATGTATATATAATTATTAAACCCTCAATTGATAGATACATACATGTATGTATGTGTGCATACATACATATGTATGTCATGCATGATAGATACATATGTATGTATGTATGTATGTATATGCATAAGTATGCACGCATACATGAATATATATATATATATATATATATATATGTTTGTATATGCATATTTATGTCTGCATACATACATATATATGTATGTATATGCATGTCTATGTATGCATGCACGCATATGTATGTACATACATGCATATATGTATGTATGCATGCATGCATGTAAACAACATTATGATATAAAATAAATTATAACCCTTTCTAAAAATAATATACTTGTAAAAACTTATATATAAATTGAAACAAAATTTTCATATAGGTAAGAGTGGGTGTAATTGAAGAACAAACAAACCATATATCTAATTCACTTCATTGTAAATGAATAAGGCTATATGTCAAATGAAACAAGCAATGCATGTTATAGTATCATATCCCAATTCACATGTCACCTGTTGCAGCTTCCAAAGTATATATATTTCAAATTTGTTCTAAGATTACAATTGTATAAACTATTCAATGTATGTTTATTATTCATGCATATCATGATTTTCTTCAGGAACATTTTCATACATACATATCATTCCACCTATCATCCTTACTTTCTAGCTGCTTTATGAATGTTAAATTAACTAGCATTTACATACACACAGTTAGGCAAAACATAGGTACATGAAACCCTTAATAGTCGAGTATAGAATACCCTCAAATACTATATATATATATATATATTCCAAAGATAGATATATATGACAGAGATATATAAATTATTTTTTTAGACAAAAGGCATAGCCTATAATTGATATTATGTATAAAAAGAGTTTACAATATGGGCTAGATATACAAAAAAATTGGCAGATATGGATAAAACCAACTATTACATTGTGCCTTATAACAGTTATCACCGATAGCCAATTATAAACCAAACTTGGCGAGTATATACAAAACCAAATATTTCATTGTGCCTTAAAACATTGAATCTGCTTTTAAAAAATTCAAACAATATAAAAGACCATATAATCCCTTACTCCTCCATATGACAGACCTCCACCAAATTTTCTCATTGCTCTTCCTGTGCCACTAGTGATAGCCAATGCCTTGCATTTACCTAAATGTTTGAAGTGTGTTGAGGTGGTACATTCAAGAGTGAGTGGGATGAGCTCACTACATAAAAAAATTTATGGTGTTCATGGAAAATGAGGAAGGAAATGGCGTGATATTTTTCTTTGAAATTGGCCATCATTGTATCACCTAATTCATGTGGGCATTCTTGGATAATGCCATGTTTAGGTATATAATAGTATTCATCTCGAAAGAGTTCTTCAAATCATCATACACTGAAACATATGCCCTTCTATGCAATAAGAAATGCCTTGGAAATAGGTTGCTAATTAACCCTAACATTTCCATAGATTATACATTTGTGCACTCCTTAAGAGAGCATTATTTTCTAAACAAACTTCATTTATCACACCTTTTGTGATTTTTCCACAAGTTCATAACATTGAAGCAAATCAAAAATATTTGAAACAAAAATGGAGAGAATTTGAGAAGGAAACAACATTATTTGTGACTATGGGTGTATTATTTCCTCTCCCACAATGCTTTTGATACATTGTAGAACATGAGGACAATGCACTTTAAATACATGTTGAAGTTGTGATCGGCCTAAGCACCTTGAAAATGATAACTCCCATTGAAGAACTGGAAATGGCACACAATAATTGCGAGGATAATACTCCATTATTTACTCCTCTACAAGCAAGTGTAATCCACAATCTATTAAAATTAGTTATAAAATCTTTTGGATTCAAATGTGTATGCTTATTTAGATCAACATTTTGAATCGCACTCAGTGATTCATCATCAAGAAGAGGAGAATAAGGAATTGGCCTTAATAAGAGGGAGAAGAGGGTAAGCTCCGAAAAACAAGCAAAGGAAGAAGAGATGGTTGAAAAAGATAGGAAAAATAGTTAGGGAGGAAATAAAAAGACAAAAATAAATGGTTGAAAATGAAATAATAACCAAAGTTGAAAGTAACTAAAAAATATAAATATTAATTTTTCTTTTTCTAATATATTTTATTAATATCTCTTTGCTTTAATTATAATTTGCACATACATATTATTTTTTAGTTACTTTCATCTTTGGTTATTATTTCATTTTTAACCATTTATTTTTATCCTTTTATTTCTTCCATAACTATTTTTCCTATCTTTTCCAACCATCTCTTCTTTCCTTGCTTCATTTTCCGGACCTTACCCTCTTCCCCCTCAACTCTTCTTAAGGTAAATTCTTCAATCCAATTCATTATTATCCTCTTCTTGATGATAACCCCTTAATATGTGTGTGTGTGTGTTTCAAATTATATATATATATATATCATAATGTTGTTTCAAAAAGGGTTCTAAATAAATTTATATTATATATATATATATCATAATGTTGTTTCAAAAAGGGTTCTAAATAAATTTATATCATAATATTGTTTCAAGCTATATATAACTCCTTAATATATATATGTGTGTGTGTGTGTGTATGTGTATATATATACATATTTCATTGTCATTTAAGGGTTGTATTCCATGCAGATATATATATTCTTAATGTGAATGTAAAGGGTTATATATAGCAAGAGTTAGATTTGGGGATATGATAGTATAACATGCATTTCTTGTTTCATTTGACATATAGCTTTGTTCAATTACATTGGAGTGAGTTAGATGTATGGTTTGTTTGTTCTTCAATTATAGTGAATTTTACATGTATGAAAAAGATGTTTCAATTTATATCTTAATGTTGTTTCCGAAAGGGTTATAAATATTTGTATCATAATGTTGTTTTTTGAGATAGACATATGTATGTTTCAGATATATACAGTGTTTATAGGTATTATAGATATATCAATATATCTTTTGGCTGATTGTGTTTGTATATATATACATTTTCCATGATCAACTAAGGGTTGTAAGAGTTAGAATTGGGGATATGATACCATAAAATGTATTGCTTGATCATTTGGCATATAGCCTTGTTCATTTACATTGAAGTGAATTAGATGTATGGTTTATTTGTTCTTCAATCATAGTTATTCTTACATGTATGGAAATTTGTCTCAATTTACATATAATCTTTTACAGTTCATGAGGGATCATGGCTTAGACCTCATATATTTTCTAAATTTCACACTTGATACTTTATATTTGGCTTTAAAACTTATGGTATTATCTTTTATATGCTTCATTTATGGACTTAATTAGGCATGGAGATTTAGAATATGAATACTTTTATATAAATGCTTATTTCTCTTTGAATGCATGATTAAATGATATTTAATGTGTGAATGTTTCATGGATATGTGTTTAACTCATGACTGGAAGGAGTAATTATGGATCAAGAGAAGTGCTAACTATTTTTTTATTCAAAATGAAACTAGTGGCCGACTGTTTATGACTCAAAAACCTCAGATCAACTTACTTGTCAGCCAAACAACTGTTCTATCCTGCACACAATCCACCTCTGTGGTTCTGTTCAACGTTAACTGAAGCTGACCACAAAGATCCCCATGATTGTTATTCAAGTGCACCAAAATATCTTGATAATCTGGAGTTAGTTTAATTTTCTGCATTTTCTTTCTTTTCAAATAAAGAGAAGGAGATATGTATCCAATCTCAAAGTTAGTTAGACAATAGAAGGAGTAGATTGTATTAGTTTTCTATTTTCAGTCATTTTTCAATTCCCAGTTGAAATTGTTGGCAAGAGACACTGTGAATATCATTTGGTGTTGTCATTGATGGCAACCCTAGTCGGTGAGTGGATCCGCACATCACCATTTGATCATACCGACAGATAGATTGAAAACAGTTAAGGAAGAACAGAGCAAACGACAATTTTGTGTTCATCGATTCACATGAAGATTTTATGTTATTATTTTGTGTTGTGTATCTCATGGAATGTTGTTTGGCATATGATCTCTATTGCTATTGAATCTTAGTGCCTCGAATTGATCTGTGTGTGAGTTAGAAGATCCGGTTGGTTAATTATCTGTTTATCAGTACAAAAGCTGACTTCGTGGATATAACATGTCACAGATTTTTGAGAAGTAATTGTTTAAGTATTTTTGTGTTCGTACATGCTGATTTTGATCATTTCTATGCTATAGCCGACTTTGGTTGGTGCACATTAAGGTTTACTCATGGATTGAGCCAAAAATTGTAAATATTTTTTGTGTTCTATTGAAGCTGAGATATTGTGATTAATCTTTAGTCGCGGATATATATAAGAGATCAATCATACCATTTTGAGGAGTGTACAAGGTGTGTTGATGCAAGTTGTGAATCCGAGCAGAGCAGAAGAGCAATAATGTACAGTTTCACTTGTACATAAAATATTTGTACTGGGAGTTTGAGCAGAACATAACAGAAGTGCAGAATCAGTCTGAAGGACAGAAGATCGATTGTTGAACCTAACCAAAACTATAATCAAGCATATGCAGATGTTATTTTCTCAGTTCAATTTATCAGATGGTTTTAATTTGATTATCTTGTAAGATAGTGAGTCTTCTTTGGGCAGTGAGCTCTAGGAAGTGCACGTGAATGCAAGTGCATTCCCCATATTGTAAAACTTCATTTGAGTATACTCAAATCATATTGTGGATTAGCCATCCACTGTGGTTTTTCCCCTAACAGGGTTTCCACGTAAAAAATTCTTGTGTTATGGTGTTGTGGTTGTTTTCTTTATGTTCATGCATATTTCTTTTGAATGAATGTTTTTAATGCTTGAAGGATCAATTCAATAAAGTTAAATTTGCAGAACACTGATTCACCCCCCTCTCAGTGTTGCTTGATTCCAATAATTGGTATCAGAGCTAGTTCCTTGGAAGAAGAAGTCTAACAATTTGGGGAGATCTTGGAAAGTGTTTCAATGGATTCAAGCAATCTTCAACAACAACTTATGGTGGCTCTATATGATCTTGATCAGTCAAAATCTGAAGTTAAGAAATTGCAAGCAAACCTCATGGATGCTGAGAAATTCATTGAATCATTGAAAGATAAAATCAATAAGTCCAGAGAGAAAAGAAAGGAAGTATGTGACCAGATTAAGCAAAATGACAAAAAAAGCATTGAAGATGAGCAACTGAGTCAAGCCCTGAAGGAAAAGACAAAAGAATGTGAAAAAATTACCAGAGATAATACAGTCCTAAAGCATGAGATGGAATCTATCATGATGAGGATGACCAAGGAGACTGCAGACAAAAAGAATAATGAAGAGAATCTTGCACAGTCCCTGAAAGAAAAATTTGAAGTATGTAGCCATTTGGACAATGAATTGGAACAATCTAAAAACAATGAGGAAGTGCTTGAAAAATGGATTGATGATCTCAAAGATGAACTTGCTACTGCAAATGAGTACAAAGAAAATTTCAAAGTTAGCTCAGCCAAGCTTGATGAATTGATCAACAGTCAGAGGACTAATGGTGACAAGTGAGGTCTTGGTTATGAAGAAGGAGAAAGTTACATATCCGGACAAAGGATATCTAGGCAAGGAAATCAAACAAATAGAGCTGGAAGGAATCTGGTAAGACAACCTAATGCTCAAAGATTCAATGGCTATTGTTTTACTTGTAATAAGTTTGGCCATATGGCTTCTCAGTGTATAATCAAGATGAATCAAAGTGGTCCATCATTCTCAGGTCAGTGCTTTAATTGAAATAAGTTTGGTCATAAATCAAATGAATGCAAAAATGTGATAAACAACTTTTAGAGAGATGTCAAATGTTATACATGTAATAGATTTGGCCATATTGCTAACCAGTGCAGATCAAAAGAAAATCAATGGAATAAATAGTCTAGATAGAGAAATGTTGTGTGCTATAATTGCAACAAATTTGGTCACATTGCTAGATTCTATTGGAATAGAAAAGGTTTGGTAAATCAAAGAAGAAACATGCAAAAGGATGTTAAGGGAAAAGGAAAAGTCACTACAGATGTGATCCAGAAGAAAATGCAAAAGAAATGGGTGATGAAAGGTCCCTTTGTTGAGGAAAATGTGCCAGCACCATAACCTGCTTATGGTAATTCCTCCAGGAATTAGTTTTAGATTTTTGGCCTAGGGGGAGTTGTCAAGAAAATATCTTAACCCCCTATCAGTAACTAACACCAGAATGTGAATAAGTATAGTAAGCACATAGATGCCCTACATATGTTGTTGAGCCTATTGGAGAGAGTATTATGCAGTATTGGAGGTCCGTAGAAGAATTATCTATCACAACGCATGGAAATAGAGTAACTGGATGAGTTAGGGTAAAAGCATTTATTGCGACAAAAAGGGTTAAGCGTGCGAGTGATAAAAGGTCATTTTTATATTTCATTTGCAACTTTGTATTTTGAAGAAAAGAAGTTTGGAGAGATCTGAGGCGAACTTTGGTGAATTAAGGCAAAATTCAAGTGTGAAGAAGCTTTCAGCAATCAAAAACTGCAATTTGGGGATACTTCAAAAAATTTTAGAGTATGATGCATGCTAGAGAAAGAATTTCTACTTCTATTGTGGATAAGTATAAGGGCACAATTTGTTTTATGGTAGACATTGATCAATGCATGATGGAAGCTGCTGATCCTAGAACAATCTGGATCATGCTAATGGGTTATGAAGTTGAAGAGCACATTCTGGAAATGTATGCACAATATTTATTGAATAATCCTTTGGATCCATCAGAAGAGAGATTTGGTACTTATGCAAAAAAGAATATACAGGTGCACAATGAACTCAAAAAACCTATGATAATCAGAAAATTAAGAAAAGAAGTGGGAATCTTAGCAGAAAGAATGGGTATATCTACAGAAAAATTAAAAGAATCCAAAAGGAAGAGAGAAGAAGCTGAAGAAGAAAAAGAGCTAGCAAAAACTAAATATGCTAGTTTAGTAGCATCATCTGCCCGAACTAGGTCAACAAGGGAGCTCTGCATCCCTATCCACCCCTACAGCAAAGCCAATTCTTGTGAAAACTCAAACCAAGGTATCTGGTAAGAGGAAGAAGAATAAGAGAACAAGAGTCTATGAAGTTGTCTCAGAAGATGAAGAGACTAAGTTTGATGAAGATGTGAGAGAAATAAAGCATATGGGCACCCAGGAAACAAAGGTTACAAAAAGCAAGTCCTCCGGTGGAGATGAAAAAGCAAAGACGAAGGTAAAAATTGACAAACCTAGTATGTCAGTAGAAGAGGTTGAAAAATCTTTGATCAAAGATGGAAATCTCAAGCCGCTTTGTAAATGGTATGAAACTTTTGATAAACTTGGTCAAAGAACTCTTGAGGAGGCTACAATAAAGCATTTAAATGTTTTTAATAAATTTTTGATTGAAATAATGCCTAGTCTACCTAAAACCCTGTATGAGATTTTGGAAATGAGAAGAGTAAATGCTAGAGCATAAGAAGAGAAAATAAGAGAAATAATTCTTGTTGAGTTATGTCCAGTGGTGTCTGTAGAAGAAATGAAGGAAATCCTGAATAAATCTAAGGAATTCAAGAGAAATACAAGGGTGAACAAGATCATGATGTTGAGCTTCTCTTTTTCTATTTGTCCTTGATGATAATATTTGTTTTAGTTTGGAATCTTGGTGGCTGATTACTCAATTGAACTGTTTCCATTCTGTCATTGGCATACTTACTTCATATTATGATATCATCTTTGGTGGCACTGATCTCTTGAATCCATGTGCAAATCATAAGGAATCTTGGTTAGAGGTTTATGTTCCCATGTTCAGGTAATGCTTTCAGTTATCTTGGTTCTTGGGTTTTTCAATTACAGTTGGTTCTTAGTCTTAAGAAAACCCTATCGGGTTTCCTTAAATATTTGTTAATGGATTGGGCATACGGTATATAGAATTTGGCATGGATATATGGCATATTGAATTTAGCATGAAAATTAGACTTTATTATATTTCATAAGGCATTGGGTATATATGGAATTATATGGTGGCAATCGAATTTGAATAATGGCAAACATTTGATCATTACTTGTGCATATGTTATCAGGTCTTTTGGCTAACAAATTACTAGGCCTTAAGGCCGACAACAAGTATAAGGTTATGTTGATTTAAAATGTCACCATGGAAGTGACATTGCCTTGATTACTTGGAAACAAATAAGACTAAGGTAATCGAAATTTTGGTTTGTAAAGTGGTCATGTCAAATAATACAAGGCATTATTTGGTCGACATTTCACTTGGTCAATAATTGATCAATGGTAATGATGTTGGTCGGCATGTAAGGCATTGAACATTCTGCGGATTTCAAAATGCATTATGAGTTTTGAATTATTAATTCAGTCCTTTCAGACTTCAAACTTTATCAAAATTGGTAAAGGTCATCGTCTGTTTTTCTTTGGAAATATTAGGGCAATCATATTGTTTCACTGTTTGTGGGTTTCAAACCCTATCTTGGCCGCCACCATGGAGATCTCTTTTTAGTCGTTTCACTGTGTTTGTTGGATTTCTGATTTTCTTGGACAGCGAATGGGGGAATATGAAAGACCTTTACCATGGTCGATACTCCTGTCAGTCTCTTATCACTGGGTAAGAGCTCGAAATTGGAAGAAGCTCGTGCTACTTTGCTGCTCTGCCAGTCTGGTAAACTACTCCATGACAAACTCTCTTCCATTCTTCTCAGGTATTCATCTTTTTAACTATTGTGAAGAATCGTTACTTCTACTAGCTCAAACTGTTGAAGACATGTGTTTGCTTCTCTTAGGAAAGTGGTAAACTGGGGTTGTTTGTTTGTGATAAGAAATGATGCATGTCATTTTCACATACTCTAAAATGCATATCAAATTAGTTTACCATATTCATTTTTTCTTCTGGATTAAGGGATGGTGTTTTTGGTTTGTGGGTAATCATGAAGTTTGCAAATATTTTCAGTTTCTCACCTAGACTCGTTGATAATTGTTCTTGGGTGCATTATTATGTGGTTTTGGTTACACTACATTGTGGTTTTAGTTACATTACTGTTGTAGTAGTTTTAGAGGCTATTGTTCATGGAATATATACATGCTTTAATGTTGTTTGGGTAAGTACTGCCTATGCAAGCGGCTTGTGTGGACAGGGTTCAGCCTCCTTTCTAAATTTGGATACTGCTTGACTATTCTTGTTAGAAGAAAACCTTCATGATGATCTATCTCTCAGGAACACAGGAATATCTGGCAAGGTTGTTCGACATAAAGTGGGTACTCTAATAATCACCTATGTTTTGTTTTTGAAAATAAGTACGAGCTACTGTTGTAATTTTCCTTGAAATGTAATGATGAAATTTGTGTAAGATGGAAAACAAAGAGATTAGGGCTTTCAGTTTCTGTTTGGAAATTTAGTGAGAGATAAGGGTTCTTAGTTTTCTGGGAAAAACAACAAGAGTATGTTAACTATTTTTTTGGTACCATGAGAAATGTATGAGAAATAAAGTGAAAAACCAATGTGAGAATATCATTGTGATTGTATTGAAGAGAAGTTGAACATTGAGATTGAAAATCTAAAATATGAGTTATTTTATCAAGTTGTCTTAAGGCTTGACAATGGCTAGAATTCTGAAGGGTCATGCTTGAACCTTGAGGATTGTAAACATTCTCCATCAAGAGGCACTTGAGAGAAACTAGAGAAACAAAGAGATCCTCTATATCATTGTATGTCTTACTAAAAATAGAAAAGGGGTTGGTGCTCCTTGAAATCGGTGTTTCTAAAAAAGGGGTTGGTGCTCCTTGAGTTGGTGGTCAGAAATCAGCCTATGAGGCATTGTCAAAAGTGATTATTAAAATGAAAGCCTAAAAGGCAACAGTTTAGGAGTGGTTTTTCTACCCCAAGAGGGTTTTTCACTCAACATATCTTGTGTCTATTTTGCTTATCTATGGTTCATCTGATTCATTGCATGAATGCTTTAATATGATATGTTTCACTATTATAATTCCCATTTCAATTTATGTGATTGCATTCAATACATGAATGAGTTTATCATTGATAAATGAGAGCATACATCTGGTTTATTTCAGTTTTATTAAAATTTGTGAAAACTGTTAATAACACTAATTCACCTTCCCCCCCTCTTAGTGTCTTTTTCACTCCAACACATGATTGGTCAGACTAAAGAAGTTGTAGAAGAAACTAAACAAATTATGATAAAAGTTTTGTTAAGTAACATAATTGATGTTGTCCCTGAAGAAACACATGATAAAGATGTCTCATCTGGTCTGGCAGGATAAGAATAAAAATAAGATACAACTGAGGATACTTAGATTCCTCCTGATGTGGATAATATATAAATAACTATGGAGATTGAAGTTCCTGAAATTGTATCAGTTGAGAAAGTTGAGATCTCTGAAGATAAGCTAGAATTTGTACTAAGGAGACAGTGGTTGAGGAAAAGAAAGTTGATGTAAAGGAAGTTCCAGTGGAAGCAAGAGACACTGCAGAGGTAGTGAATAAATTCCTGGTACAACAAAAAGAAGAGTTTGACCCTGAATTGGTTGAAGGTCCTATTGACCTATCCACTTTGTCCCCAATTTAGAAAATGAAGGTAGCATCATTTTCCCAGGCAAAAGATAGAGAAGAACTGTTGAAGTCTCACATTGAGGATAGTGAACTCTTAAATCTTGCATCTGGAGTTCTGGAGAAAATAATGCCTACTCATGTCAGAGATCCTATCAGTTCCTCCTCTGGTGAATTGAAGAAGCTCATTAACTCTGTAAGTACTCACTTCGAGTCACTTGAGAAGTCATCCATGGTTAAAGTTCAGAAGGAATTTGATGCCAAAAGGTTAAATAGGTTGCAAGGAATGATAACAAAAGATAAAACTTTGTTAGCCACCTGTGTGAAGAATATTCAAAATGCACTATCTGAAGGTGGAAAGATTTATAAGTCATGTTTGTCTTTGTCCAAATTTATTGAGGCCAATGAGAAGAAGGTTAAGGATCTTGAAAAATAGTTAGCTACTATTTCTGAAGCTTTTGATCCTTTAGTTGGTGGTGTTGGAAAGTTAGAAGGTGAGGTGATATCTCTGCTTGACAAGATAAGGAGCTTGAAGCATGACAATGACATATTTGTGGAAAGAGCATGTGAACTTAGAGGCCTAATTGGTCTGAAGATAGAAATAATGTCAAGTGCATTAAAGGAAGCTGAAGGTGCTAAGGCAGTTGGTGTTCCAATAAACCTTAAGTCTGTGGAGACACAATCCTACTTATTTTGTGTTCACATAACAATTTTGGAGAGTCTCAAAAGGGTTTGGGACACAAATTTGATTATGTTGAAGAAAGAATTTGAAAAAGTTTTCAAGTTTGTGTAAGATGTATGCTTGTACAATCTGGAGATTTTGTTTTATTTTTGATATGCGGATTCCTGCCTTTGCCATTGATGTCAAAGGAGGATATTATTAGAGTGAAAAATGTATAATCATCTCAAGGGGAGAGTTTTGTTTTTGAAATTTTGAAGAGTGGCAGTGTATTGATGTTGGTACTGATCTGACACTTATTCATTTTTCACTATTGCCATCAATGCCAAAGGGGCAGATTTTTGCAAGAGACACTATGAATATAATTTGGTGTTGTCATTGATGACAACCCTAGTCGGTGATTGGATCCATGCATCATCATTTGATCATACTGACAGACAAATTGAAAACGGTTAAGGAAGAACAAAGCATCCGACAGTTTTGTGTTCATCGATTCACATGAAGATTTTCTGTTATTATTTTGTGTTGTGTATCTCAAGGAATTTTTTTTGGCATATGATCTTTGTTGCTATTGAATCTTAGTGCCTTGTATTGATCCATGTGCGAGTTAGAAGATTCGGTTGGTTAATTCTTTGTTTATCAATACAAAAGTCAACTTTGTGGATATTACATGTCGCGAATGTTTGGGAAGTAATATTTAAAGTATTTTTTTGTTCGTACATGCTGATGTTGATCATTGCTATGCTATAGCTGACTTTTGTTGGTGCGCATTAAGGTTTACTCATCGATTGAGCCGACAGTTGTAAATATTTTTTGTGTTCTATTGAAGCCGACATATTGTGATTAATATTTAGTCACGGATATATATAAGAGATAGATCATACCATTTTGAGGAGTGTACAAGGTGTTTTGATGTGAGTTGAAAATCAGAGCAGAGCAGAAGAGCGATAATGCATAGTTTCACTTATGCATAAAGGATTTGTGTTGTGAGTTTGAGCAAAACAGAGCAAAAGTGCAAAATCATTCTAAAGGATAGAAGATCGATTGTTGAACCTAATCGAAACTGTAATCAAGCATATGTAGATGCTATTTTCTTAGTTCAATTTCTCAGATGATTTTAATCTAATTATCTTGTAAGACAGTGAGTCTTCTTTGAGCAGTGAGCTCTAGGAAGTGCGCCTGAATGCAAGTGTATTCCCCATATTGTAAAACTTCATTTGAGTATACTCAAATCATATTGTGGATTGGACATACACCGTGGTTTTTCCCCTAACAAGGCTTCCACATAAAAATTCTTGTGTTATGGTTGTTTGCTTTATTTTCATGCATATTTCTTTTGAATGAATGTTTTTAATGCTTGAAGGATTAGTTCAATAAAGTTAAATTTGTAGAACACTGATTCAGCCCCCCTCTCAGTGTTGCTTGATTCCAAAAGAACTAATTTGTACTTCATCCTTCCTTGGGCCAATTTGATGGAATAAAGAAGAAAAGTTGATCCCATTCTATGTTAGATCCCTCTAGAGGCAGACTAGGGCCCGCTCTACCAAAGGAAGATGATCCTGTTAATTATTTAGTTTATCTTCATTCTTGTTTCCAGTCAAAATTCTTTCATAAGTGAAATGCTAGAATAGATCTTAAAATTGGAATTACATTGTTATGATCTTAATTCATTGTTGTGTTGATAAAATAGAATCCTTTATGTCTTAACTTAGTTTAAATTCCAGTTAAGTAGATTGAAGACATTATAGTTCATTCATCATTGATAAATAGTATGTTCTTAATGTTCTTAATGGATCATGCATAGAGAAAGACTTGTTACTTGATAGATTGGATGTATATGGAATAGAAAATATTGCTTCTGAATTAGTTAGATTTCAATTTTGTTGTTGAATTAGATTCTGAATTCACGTTAAAATAGATTCTCATTTTTATGCAAATAGATTAAGTTAGAATCCATTCCTAATGATCTGATCTAGCTTGAAACACATCTTATCTCTACACATTTTCTATTATGGAATATTTTGTTTCATTTAAAAGTTTTAGAATAAGTTTAAGTGGAAACACATTCGATAAACAAGGAACAAAACTGAACTGCTCCTGACAAAGCGGAACAACAAAGAAACCCCCCCAAAACCATTCCAACTCTTACCACAAATAGATTTAGACACTCCTAGGTCAGAAATTAAAAGATTAAATTATTAGGGAATTGTGACAGCAACGTCCCCTACCCATCATTTTTGGCGCCATTGCTGGGGAATGATTTGGCCTTAGAAGAAACTTGAAGCCTTAAGTGTTGGTAAGAATCTTTTTGTCAGTTGATGAATAGGAAAATAGACCAACTTGGAAGAATCATTAGAAGAGATCTAATACCTTCTTTGGAAGGATCTCCCTCACATTCTACAAGTCCATCATCCACTAGAACAATATCCAACCACTCAGAAAAAATGGGAGACGTAGGAGGAGGAGGAGAAAAGGATGAAGAGGAATAGGTTCCTAACAAAACATTCTCTTTCCCTATTGTCATTAATATGCAGGCTAATGAACCGCCTATGAAAAATATTTCACCCTCTTTTTTACCTACATTTCATGGGAAAACTTTGGAGGACCCTGACCAATTCTTATTTGAATTCAAGGTATTATGTCAAACTTATGATTATACATCTGATAATCAAAAGTTTAAACTATTTCCATCCACTCTAAAGGAATCAAATTTGTGTTGGTTCATGGGATTAAATGATAATTCCATTAACTCTTGGGAAGAAATGGAAACAATTTTCTTGGACAAATACCAGGACTACTATTGGGCTAGGGACAAGAAAGAGGAACTATTTAAAATGAAATAGTTAGAGGAGGAAATTTTAGAGGATTATGTGGATAGATACCAGTTTGTTTTGAAAAGTTGCGGGAATGGGTTGGATGAAGAAATTAGTAAGTCCATTTTCCTAAAAGGCATCGATCATGATTCAAGATATGCTTTGAACTTAATAGGAAAAGGAGACATCAATAAAATCACTTTTGGAACTATTCAAGGATATGACCAAGTTATAGGAAGAAGAATAGAGGTTCTTCTTTCGATGTTTCTAAGGTCATGGAGTAAATAGAAAATTTTAAAACTGATCTCCTTATCCACCTCAATTCTCATCCTGACAAAAGAAAAGTTGAACCATTGGCTATATATTGAAGGGAAAACAGGGATGGATCTAATGACCCAACAGTGCGGAATACATTCCCTTAACACTAATACAACAGAGGAGAAGAGAAAAAACGAGTTCTAATAGCTTCTAAAACTATCGAGATGAATACAAACAACATAAATGAGATAACAGAAAATAAGCATTCACAGATTGACACAGTATTTATGTGGGAAAATATTTTCAGGTAAAAAACCCACCACACCAAGCAAAGACAATTTTGTATTATAGCAATGAAATATTACATACGGGCAAGTGCATGGAAATGGGTAGCAATTTTTTGGACAATTTACTTTTTCATCTCGAAATAGCAAAAACGTGAGCGCATTATAGTAAAACGTGCTCGCATTATGGTTTAAATTTCAAAAAACGCGTGCATTTTTTTAAATCAAAAAAACATTTCCAAAACGCGAGCGCGTTATACATTGAAATTTTTTTCTTCTCTTTTTCTTGTCTCTTTCTTCTTGTTATCTTTTAGGGAAACTATATACATGAAATAAACATTTAAGTATAAGTTGACATTTACATATGGATGTTTAATTTCTTATACTTTAATTTATATTTCATGTATATAGGCAGGATGTTTGAGAGTGGTTTTAGATCTCTAGGAGTTACAATGCAAATTCTAGTTTTTGGAAGATCTCAAAAAATTTAGACTTAGTCAAATTTCAGTAATCAACATGTCAAATTTCAGTAATCAGCAAGTTGTATCATCTTTCTCTCTCTATCTCACTCATTTTTTATCCTTTATTCTCTAGACCTATCTCTCACACTCTCTCCTTCCCTCTATACTTCTATCTATCTAGCCTCTCTCTCCCCCTCCATCCCTCCCTCCTTTCCTCCTTCCCTCCTTTCCTCTAATTTTCTCTATCTCCCCCCTCTCTCTCTTCCTTCCTCCCATCCACCTTCCCTCTCTACTTCAATCTATCTAACCTATCCCTCTCTACCCCTCTCTCTCCCTCCCTCCTTTCTCTCTCTTCCTTCATCCCAACCACCTTCTCTCTCTACTTATCTCTATCTAACCTATCCCTCTCTGCCTATCTCTCACCCTCCATCTTCTCTCTCAATCTCTCTACCTTCCTCCTTCCCTCCTCTCTCTCTCATTCTCTTTATCACACTTATCTCCCTCCATCCCTCCCTCCTCCCCTCTCTAATTCTATCTCTCCCTCCCTCCTCCCACCTCTCTATCTCTCCTTCCCTATATACTTCGCTCTACCTCTCTCCATCTCTACCTCTCCCTCCCTCATTCCCTCTCACTTTCCCTCTCCCTCTCTCCCTCTCTCTTAATTTCCCAACCTTCCTCCTTCCCTTTGTGTTTATCTCTCTCACACACACTCTCCCTCCCCCATCTCTCTCTCTTTGGTTTAGGATTTAGGCTTTATGGTTTATGGTTTATGGTTTAGGTCCAACCCCCTCTCTCTCCCCCTCTCTCTCAGGTCTATCCATCCTTCTATCCCTCCCACCCTAACAAGAGAACTCTCTCTCTCTCTCTCTCTCTCTCTCTCTCTCTCTCTCTCTCTCTCTCTCTCTCTCTCTCTCTCAGGTCTCTCCCTCTCCACCCCCTTCCCCTCTTCTCAAGTATCTCCCTCCCACCCTAACTAGAGAACACACACACTCTCTTTGTCTCTCTCTAAGGTCTCTCCCTCACCCCCCTCTCTCTCTCTCTCCCTCTCCCACTCCCTCTCCCACTCCTCTCTCCCAGTTCTCTCCCTCCCACCCCCTCTCCCTCTCTCAAGTCTCTCCCTCCCACCCTAACTAGAGAAATCTCTCTCTCTCTCTCTCTCTCTCTCTCTCTCTCTCAGGTCTCTCTCTCCCTTTCTTAAGTATCTCCCTCCTATCTCCCTCTCTGCCTCTCCCTCTCTCTCCCTCTCTCTCAATTCTATCCCTCCCAACCCCTCCCTCTGAAATGAAACTAATTCCCAAATTTAAAATGCAACAATTAAAATGATTTCATAGATTAATTCCAAAACTTTTATGCACCAATTTTTAAAATAATATTTAATGTTCTAGCAAAGACTTTGAAATTAAATTGCATATAATAAATTGATCAAAAAATTGCATTCAAATTCATTCATTCATGACGAAAATAGATTATTAATTCAATAAACTCAAAGATTTAAAACACTTTATTGCTTAGATAATTAATCAAACTTTAATACTTATCTTTTAAAATGTGCTAAAGAAATTCCCAATTAACTATTGCTGGAATGGTCCTTGTTCAGCCTCTTCGGTCTGTGAGTAGTCTGAGAGGAAAGTGGACTTTTCCACTCTACACGAGTGTTGGTTCCACCGGAACAATGCTCAACACTTGTGCCACAAAACCATGCCCTGGCCAAGACTGTCCTGAGTGCACGCACTTGTACCCCAGGTTGGACACCCACTACCGAAGTGCCCCTTCTCCGTCCTACTCACAACCTGCTAACTTGGAACCCTATTCCCGTAATGTGTTGTACTTGTTTTTCTCTTCTCTTCCTTTTTTATTCCTCTGTGTTTTTTTTTCAAGTCTCACTTGAATGCTTATAAAAGCCTTAAGGGGTGGTTTCCAAACCATCACACCCTTTTAAAAAAGTTACCTTTCATAATAATTTAAATAAATAATTATGTTTCCACCTCCTTAAGAGAGATTTTACACATATGCTTATTAATACCTATTTTAATCAAAGGATCACAATATCCTTTATTCTGCCTTTAATTTTAAAGGGTTATTTCATAACTTTTTATTCTTGGGGAAAAAGTCACATAACACCCTCTCTCTCAATTCTATTCCTTCCAACCCCTCCCCTTCTCTCAAGTCTCTCCCTCCCAACCCCTCCCCTTCTCTCAATTCTCTCCCTCCCACCCCTCCCCCTCTCTCAAGTCTCTCTCCCCATGCTAACTAGAGAACACACACACACACACACACACACACTTTATTTTCTCCCTCACACCCCCTCAGTCTCTCTCCATATCTCTCTCTATCTATCTCCCACTCCCTATCTATCCCTCTCCCTATCTCTCCCTCCCACCGCCTCTCCATATCTCAGGTCTCTCCCTCCCACCCTAACTAGAGAAATCTCTCTCTGCCCCCCTTTCTCCATATCTACCTCTCTTTCAACTCTATCCCTCCCACCCCCTCCCCCTCTCTCAAGTCTCTCCCTACAACCCTAAGTAGATAAAACACTCTCTCTCTCTCATGTCTCTCCCTCCTACCCCTCCCCCTCTTCTCAAGTCTCCCTCCCACCCTAACTAGATAACTCTCTCTCTCTCTACCCTCTATATCACTCCCACTCATCTCTCTCTCAGTCTTGGTCTCTCTCAAGTCTCTACCTCCCACTCCCTCTCCCTCTCTCAAGTCTCTCGTTCTCACTCACTCCCTCTATCTCTATCCCCTCTATCCTTAACCCTAAACCCTAAACCCTTAACCCTTAAACCCTCTACTCTTAACCCTCTACCCTCTATCTCTATCAATTCTCTCCCTCCAACCCCCTCTCCCTCTATCAAGTCTCTCTCCCACTCTCTCCCACTCACTCCCTCTCTCTCTTTGTCTCTCTCTCTCTCAAGTCTCTACCTCCCATACCCTCTCCTTCTCTTAGGTCTCTCTCTCACTCACTCACTCCCTCTATCTCTCTCCCATTTACCCTTAACCCTAAATCCTAAACCCTTAACCCTTAAAACCTAAGCCCTTAAACTTGAAACCCTTAAACCCGAAACCCTCTACTCTTAACCCTTTACCCTCTATCTCTCTCAATTCTCTCCCTCCTACCCCCTCGCACTCTCTCAATTCTCTCACTCACTCACTCCTTCCATCTCTCTACCCTCTAACTATAACCCTCTACCCTAAACCCTTAAACCCTCTACCCTCTACTCTTAACCCTCTACCCTCTATCTCTCTCAATTCTCTCCCTCCTACCCCCTCTCCCTCTCTCAAGTCTCTCACTCACTCACTCACTCCTTTTATCTCTCTCCCCTTTAACCCTAACCCTCGACCCTCTACCCTTAGCCCTTAAACCCTTAAAACCTCTACCCTAGCTTGCCAATTGAATGAAATTGGGATTGTAGTTTGAGGTATAGGTTTGAGGGTATAGGTTGAAGGATTAGGGTTGAGGGTTAAGGGTTGAGGGTTTAAGGGTTGAGGGTTCAGGGATTAGAGTAGAGATTTTACTCGAGTTTAAGGGTTGAGGGTATAGGTTTGAGGGTAGAGGGTATTGGGTTAAGGGTAGAGGGTAAAGGGTTTAAGGGTTAACGGTTAAGGGTTTAGGGTTGAGTGTTTAAGGGTTTAAGGGTTGAGGGTATATGGTTAAGAGATTAGGGAAGAGAGGGAGGGACATAGGAAGGCAGATATGGAGGGAGAAGTGAGATAAAGAGAAGTAGAGAAGAGGAGGGAGGGATAGAGATAGATGAGGGTTGAAGATCCAATGTATAAGGTAGAGGGTTAAGGGTAGAGGGGAGAGAGATAAAGGGAGTGAGTGAGAGAGAGAGAGAGAGAGAGAGAGAGAGGGGGTAGGAGGGAGATACATGAGAGAGAGGGGGTTAAGGGTAGAGGGTGAGGTCATACATGGTTTAGGGTTTGAGTAGTTAAGAGAGAGAGAGAGAGAGAGAGAGAGAGAGAGAGAGAGAGGGTTAAGGATAGAGGGTAGAGGGTAGAGGGTAGAGAGTTTAAGGGTTAAGGGTTTAAGAGTTAATGGTATAGGGTAGAGGGTTTAGAGTAGAGGGGAGAGAGATAGAGGGAGTGAGAGAGGGAGAGGAGGTAGAAGGGAGATACTTGATAGAGAGAGAGAGAGAGGAAGGGAGTGGGAGAGAAGTAGAGGGAGGCAAGGTTAAGGGTATAGGGTAGAGGGTTTAGGGTTTAAAGGTTAAGGGTTAAGGGTTTAGGCTTAAGGGTAGAGGGGAGAGAGATAAAGAGAGTGACTCTGAGAGAGAGACTTGAGAGAGGGAGAGGGGGTAGGAAGGAGAGGGTTGAGAGAGAGGGAGGAAGGGAGGGAGTGGGAGAGAGATAGCGGGAGTGAGAGAGAGAGACTTGAGAGAGGAATAGGGGGTAAGAGGGAGAGACTTGATAGAGAGAGAGAGGGAGGGAGTGGGAGAGAGATAAAGGGAGTGAGGGTTAAGGGTAGATGGTAGAGGGTTTAAGGGTTTAGTGTTTAAGGGTTAAGGGTTTAGGGTTTAGGGTTAAGGGTAGAGGGGAGAGAGATAGAGGGAGTGACTAAGAGAGGGAGAGACCTAAGAGAGGGAGAGGGGGTATGAGGGAGATATTTGTGTGAGAGAGAGAGGGATTACGAGAGAGATAGAGCGTAGAGGGTAGAGGGTTTAAGGGTTAAGGGTTGAGGGTAGAGAGGAGAGAGATAGGAGTGAGAGAGAGGGAGAGGGGGTAGGAGGGAGATAATTTAGAGAGAGAGAGAGAGAGAGATGAGATGGAGTGGGAGAGAGGTAGAGGGTAGAGGGTTTAAGGGTTAAGGGTTTAGGGTTAAGGGTAGAGAGGAGAGATAGAGAGTGAGTGAGAGAGGGAGGGAGTGGGAGAGAGATAGAGGGTAGAGAGTTATGGGTAGAGGGAAGAGGGGAGAGAGATAAAAGGAGTGAGTGAGTGGGAGAGAGATGCGACAGAGGGAGAGGGGGTAGGAGGGAGAGACTTGACAGAGAGATAGGGAGCGAGTGAGTGGGAGACAAATAGAGGGTAGATGGTAGAGGGTTTAAGGGTGTAGGTTTAAAGGGATAAGGTTTTATGGTTTATGGTTAAGGGTAGAGGGGAGAGAGATAGAGGCAGTGAATGAGTGAGAGAGGCCTGAGAGGGTGATGGGGTAGGAGGGAGAGTCTTGAGAGAGAGAGAGAGGGGGTATGAGGGAAAGTCTCTATATCTCCCCTCCCTCTCTCTCACTCACACCTATTTCTCTCCCCTCTACCCTTCACCCTTAAACCATCTACCCTCTACCATCAACCCTCTACCCTCTAGCCTCTATATCTCTCTCAAGTATATCTCTCCTACTCCCTCTCCCTCTCTCAAGTCTATCTCTCTCACTCACTCACTCAGTCTATCTCTCTCCCCTCTACCCTTAATCCTCTACCATCTACCCTTTACCCTTAAACCCTTAATCCTCTACCCTCTACCCTTAATCGTAAACCCTAAACACTCAACCCTTAAACCCTCTACCATCTATCTCTCTCCCACTCCCTCCCTATCTCTCTTTCTTTCAAGTCTCTCCCTCTTACCCCCTCTCCTTCTCCCAAGTATCTCTCTCTCACTCACTCAATCCTTCTATCTCTCTCCCCTCTAACCTTAACCCTCTACTCTCTACCATTAACCCTTAAACCATTAAACCCTCTACCCTAGCTTTCCAATTCGGTGAAATTGGGAATGTAGTGGCCTATTTGAAAAAATGGGTCCAAGAAATGGGGTCTCTTAGTGAATTACATCACCGAGAGACCCCATTTCTTGGACCCATTTTTTCAAATAGGCAAGTTAGGTTGCTAATTTCAATGAATTTCCAAGCTAGTGGGCCCACTAGCTTTCCAATTCGGTGAAATTGGCAATGTAGTGGCTTGTTTGAAAAAATGGGTCCAAGAACAGGGCAAGTTAGGTTGCCAATTTCACCCTCTCTTAGGTCTCTCTCTCTTCCCTAAACCCTAATACCTATACCTTATAAACTTAACCTTAAACCTTCAACCCAATACCATCAACCCTATACCTAATATCCTAAACCCTAATCCCTATACCCTATAAACTTAACCTTATACCTTCAACCCTATACCTTAAACCATAAACCCTACACCCTCAATCCTCATCCCTATACCCTATACCCTACACCCTAAACCCTAAACCCTAAACATTATCCTTGAACCCTTAACCCTATAATTAAACACTAAATCCTACATTAAACCTTGTACCCTAAACCTTGAACCCTAAACCCTCAACCCTAAACCCAATACCCTCAACCCTATACCAAATATTCTAAACCCTAATCCCTATACCCTATGCAGTTAACCCTACACCCCCAACCTTGAACACTATACCTCAACCCTACACCTTCAACCCTCATCCTTATACCCTATACCCTCAACCTTATAACCTAAGCCTTGAACATCATCCCCCAACCCTATACTTAAACCCTAAACCCTACATTCAACCTTGTACACTAAACCATAAACCCTAAACATCAATCCTAAACCCAATACCCTCAACCCTATACCCATTATTCTAAAGCCTAATCCCTATACCCTATACACTTAGCCCTATACCCTCAACCCTATACCCATTATTCTAAACCTTAATCCCTATACCCTATACACTTAGCCCTATACCCTCAACCTTGAACACTATCCCTCAACCCTCAACCCTATACCTTAAACACTAAAACCTACACCCTCAAGCCTCATCTCTTTACCCTACACCCTCAACCTTATACCCTAAACCATAAACATTATCCCTCAACCTTATACTTAAACGGAAAACCCTACTCTCAAGCCTTAACTCTATACCTTATACCCTTAACCCTACATCCTAAACCCTAATGCCTATACCCTATACACTTAACCTCATACCCTCAACCTTGAACATTATACCTCAACCCTCAACCCTTAAACTTGTACATAAATCCTAAAACCTAAACCATCAACCCTAAACCTAATATCCTCAACCCCATACCCTCAACTATATACCCAATATCCTAAACAATAATCCATATACCCTATACACTTAACCTTATACCCTCAACCCTAAACACTATCCCTCAACCCTCAACCCTCAACCCTATACCTTAAACCCTAAACCCTCATCCATCATCCCTATACCCTATACCCTAAATTTTATACCTAATATCCTAAACCCTAAACCCTAAACCCTATTCCCTATACACTTAACCCTATAACCTCAACCCTATACCTTAAACACTAAACCTTACACCCTCAACCCTCATAGGAGGAGAGAGAGAGAGGTTGGGAGGGAAAGAGGAGATAAAGATAAGTAGAGAGGGAAGGAGAGGTAGAGAGACATGAGAGATAAAGAGTAGATAAGGAAGGATAGATGGAGGGAGAGAGAGGGAGGTGAGAGAGAGGCAAGATAGAGAGAAATAAAGAGAGTGTGATAGGGAGTGATAGAGAGATATGCAGGTAGAGAGGGATAAGTAAGATAGAGATAAGTAGAGAGAGATAGAGATAGAGGGAAGGAGGGAGGATGGGAAAGAGAGGGGAGGAAGAGAGAGGTAAAGAGGGATGATGTGAGATAAAGATAAGTAGAGAGAGAATGGTGACATATAGAGGAGAGAGTTATAGAGAGGGAAAGAGAGAATGGTGAGATAGAGAGAAGAGAGTGAGAGAGAAAGAGGGCGAGGGAGGAGTGAGAGAGAGTGAGAGAGAGAGGTAGAGGGAGGGAGAGGAGAGATAGAGAGTAGATAGGGGAAACGGTAGGGAGAGAGACATATAGTGAGAGAGAGAGAGAGGGCTAGGGGAGATAAAAATAATTAGAGAAAGACAAAGAGGTAGAGAGAAGTAGAGAGAGAATAAGGGAGGGAGAGAATCGATATAGATAGGTATAGAGAGTGGTAAGGAGTGATGGATGGAGAGGTAGGTAGAGAGGGAAGTAGAGGGAGAGGTATGGAGGGGAGAGAGGGAGGTGGGAGAGAGGTGAGATAGAGAGAAATAGAGAGAGTGTGGTAGGGAGTGATGGAGGGATATGCAGGTAGAGAGGGATAGGTGAGATAGAGAGAAGTAGAGAGAGATAGAGATAGAAGGAAGGAGGGAGGATAGGTGAGAGAGGTGAGGAAGGGAGAGGTAAAGAGGGATAGGTGAGATAAAGATATGTAGAGAGAGAATGGTGACATATAGAGAAGTAGAGAGTTACAAAGAGGGAAAGAGAGAATGGTGAGATAAAGAGGAGAGAGTGAGAAAGAAAGAGGGTAAGGGGGGAGTGAGAGAGAGTGAGAGAGAGAGAGGTAGAGGGAGGGAGAGGAGAGATAGAGTATAGATAGGGGAAAAGGTATGGAGGGAGAAATCTAGTGAGAGAGAGATAGGGATAGGGGAGATAAAGATAATTAGAGAGCGAAGGAGAGGTAGAGAGAGAGTAGAGAGGGAATGAGGGAGGGAGGGAGAGAAGCAAGATAGAGAGGTTTAGAGAGAGTGTTAGGGAGTGATGGATGGAGAAGTAGGTAGAGAAGGATTAGGGAGGTAGAGAGTAGAGAGGGAAGGAGAGGGAGAGGTATGGATGGAGAGAGTGGGAAGTGATATAGAGAGTAAGGGAGAGAGAGTGGTAGGTTGTGATGGATGGAGAGCTAGGTAGAGAGGGATATGGGAGATATAGATAAGTAGAGAGGGAGGGAGAGAGGGAGAGAGATGTAGTGAGGGAGAGAGAGGTGAGATAAAGAGAAACAAAGAGTGGTGGAAGGAGAGGTAGGTAGAGAGAGGGAGAGAGGAGATAAAGATAAGTAGAGATGGAAGGAGAGGTAGAGAGAGGTGAGATAGAGAGAAGTAGAGAGAATGAGGGAGGGAGGGAGAGAGGTGTAGAGAGAGTGGTAAGGTTTGATGGATGTAGAGGTAGGTAAAGAGAGATGGGAGATAAAGAGTAGATAGGGAAGAAGAGAGGGAGAGAGAAGTATGGAGGGAGAGAGAGGGAGGTGAGAGAGAGGTTAGCTAGAGAGAAATAGAGAGAGTGGTAGGGTGTGATGGAGGGAGAGGTAGGTAGGTAGAGAGAGAGAGAGGAGAGATAGAGACAGTAGAGAGGGAAGGTGGGAGAGAGGGAGAGAGAAGTGAGGTAGAGAGAATTAGAGGGCAAAGGAGAGAGAGAGATTTCTTGAGATCAAGGGAGAGAGAGTCAGAAAAAAGGGATAGAGATAGTGAGAGAGAGGTCTAGAGTGTAAGGGATAAAAATGAGTGAGATAGAGAGAGAAATAATACAATTTTCTGATTACTGAAATTTGACCTCCTGATTATTGAAATTTGACTAAGTTTGAAATTTGTGAGATCTTCCAAAAACTAGAAGAGAGAGAGGGGAGAGAGGGAGGAAGGGAGAGAGAGAGGGAGTGGAGAGATAGAGAGTAGAGAGAAGGAGAGAGTGGGAGAGAAAGATGATAGAACTTGTTGACTACTAAAATATGACCTCCTGATTACTGAAATTTGACATGTTGATTACTGAAATTTGACTAAGTCTGAAATTTTTAAGATCTTCCAGAAAACTAGAATTTGCATTATAACTCCTAGAGATCTGAAACCACTCTCAAACATCCTACCTATATACATGAAATATAACTTAAAGTATAAGAAAGTAAATGTCCATATGTAAATGTCAACTTATACTTAAATGTTTATTTCATGTATATAGTTTCCCTGAAAGATAACAAGAGGAAAGAGATAAGAAAAAGAGAAGAAAAAAATTTCAATGTACACCAAAATGCAAGCGTGTTATAACGCGCTCGCGTTTTGTCAATGCATTCACAAAACGCAAAAAATGCATTCACAAAACATGTCAAAAGTAAGATATGACGCGAGCACGCTCATGTTATATCTTGCTTTCGGAATCCCCAAGCCTTAGGATTGGTATTTGCTTTGGAATACCAACCCAAAGGCTTAGAGGGCATTCTCAACGACCAAAGATGTGTTTTTGCAAATTCTACAATTTTTCACATAATCGGGTTCATGCTCATCGTCAGGATTGCATGTGGTTCAATATTGAAAAAATTGAACACATGGGTAATGTTGGGTTCTCCCTTATCTATCCAAAAATGTAATTTTTTTCACTTTCTAACAATGTTAATCCTTTCATCCATAATTTCTTTTGTTTGTATGTCTATTTTTTTCCAAAAAACAATGTTTGGTGTTTTTTTCGTTATAAATTAACCATTTATCAAATTTTCAAATAAATTAAATTTTTAGAACTACACTCCATTCTACAAATTTGTAAAAAATAATTTAAAAAATTTCAATTAGTTTCCAAAATTTGTAGGGGTAGCACAGCCAAAATTCTATTTCTCAGGAAGTGTCCACTTTGAAAATTAGTAAAAAATAAAACACTAATTAAAAAATTATCAAAAAAATCATGCATCAACTACATACTATTAGCCAACTTTTTACTATAGCGATTTTAAAAATACTAAAAAAAAATTCATCGTACAAGGGTTGTACAAGAGTTTCTATGTTATGTTTTTTTGACAAAAACAACACCAATTTGTGTATGTCCCTCGTTTGAACCCCTTAATCTCAACCATTTTCAAAATAAATTAGTATTTTAGAAAGTAGACTTGGAGCACTTGAATCCTTCTTTTTGTTCCATCTCAAAATTTTGAATGTAAGTATCCTCAATTTCACGTCCAAGGTCAGTATTTCCTTATTTCAGAAAAAAGTTGTCCACTTAAGTCCCCTTTTTGGGAACCATCTTGGTGCACTTACCCATACAAATATTATTTAGTCTTCACTCTCTGATCAGCTCACAACAACTCTCAAGATTATCTTCTCACTATTACAATACTTCTCTCAAAGTATACAAAACAATCCTCACTACTCACTTGCATCGACTTGCAATTTAATTGTACACATCCGTTAACCTCACATTGACTGTACAAGTCTTACATCGCATTTACACTTTCCAGCCAATCCCATGACCTCTAGGTTCATGCATCGATCATTCAAGAAAGCAATCGATTTGCATAGATTGCATCGAGCCACCCAAGCAATAACTTCATCACCCAGATCAGGTTCCTATCATCAGCTGAAGTCGGCCTGCAATAACTGCCTTTCACTGTTTCGATCTTTGGCCAATCAAACTGTTGTCTTCAAGCCACATGTCCATCTGCCATTCATTGGTCTCTTCGACCATCTGGTCCAACTTGGTTGACCGAGCTACAAGCTCGTCTGAGCTCCTACCACACTACTGCCAAGCTCACTGACTCACCTTGAGGTATGGCAGTGAGCTCAGTCGAGCTCACCCAAGTCTTCACCGAGCCCATACCCACCATCCCTACGCTACTGCTACCCAGTTCGAGTTGACCCGCGGTGTGGCGATAGCTACCGGGCAAACCACTGGCAGTCATACCGTGCTACCGCGGGGGCTACTAGGCCACCCCACGGTAGGGCGGTAACCGCTAAGCCCACTACTAGCGGTCTCACCATGGACACCGTGTTGAGAGGAACCACCACCTACGGTATGGCGATAACCGCTGAGCCACCCACTGGTAGTCTCACCATGGACACCACGGTGAGGGGGACCACCGCCTACGGTATGGTGGTAATCGCCGAAACAGGTCGTTGGCGGCCTTACCGCGCCACCATGGTGAGAGAACTCACCGCGCGCGGTAAGGAAGTAACCACCAACACAGGTTGCAAGCGGCCTTACCATGCCACTACAGTGAGTGAACTCACCACGCGCGGTAAGGCGCTAACCACCTAGATAGTCATCATGGTACTACCAAGGGATGATGACACAACCGCGGTAAAGCGGTTAAGGCTTAAAAGAAACAAAAAAAATTCGCCAAGTCTTGAATTTTTGAGGCTTCAAACTAGAAGTTGAGACATACTTTCTCAACATATATTGTCCTAAATGTAGAGACAAACATCCATTAATGGAAATTCCCCTTAATCAGGTAGATTTGTGTGATATTTGTGAGAAGAAACATTTCACTGGTAAATGTAATCTCCTTCTTGAGATTAAAAATCATTTGAAGAAACCTTCTCAATCTGCACCTGTAGAAGAACTCAATTATGTAGGATAAAGGCAGTTTAATCCTAATTTTGGAGGACAATCTAATCCTAGAAATAATTCCAATTGGGGTTCGAATCAATGGAATCCTCCTAGTCAGGGGAATCCACAATCTCATTGGAATTCTCAACAAATACCAATTCCACCTCCTTCTATGCCAGCACCTTGGATATCAACCTTGGGGATAACCCAAATGGGCTAATCCGCAATCGAACCAACCACTGTGGCAGCCAACTAATCAATATCAATGGCAATCCAATCAACCACAATGGCATCCTAGTCAAAATAATCAATGGTAGAATCAAGGACCGAGAAGACCTTGGAATCAAAATCAATCATTTTTGCCTAGTCCCACACAACCTACAAATTTTGAGGTAGTGAGCCAACCTCAGATTCCAGCTCAACCAATTCCCAATCCTAAAAATGTTAAACCTCAACAGCCAACTTACAATGTTGATCTTAATACAGTTGGGCTAAACAATATTAACTTAAAATATATTCATTTGAGGACTCATTTGGTACCATCACAACCTAACTTAACTAAGGGTAAACAACAATCAGATTTGTCGAAGGACACATTACAAAGGAATGAATACATTTCTTCTGATAAACAAGCACCATTTCCTAAATGCCTTCAACAAGAAACAATGGTTGAGAAACAAACTGAGGATAAATAGAATGATTTGGAAGATTCCCACATTATCAAACAGCTCAAGAAAATTAACATTGAAATTCCACTCTTGAGAGCTATCTAGGATATACCAGAAATTAACTAGATAGTTAAATCTTTGTGTGTTAAAACACCTAGCAGGAAAAATAAGTTGTCTCCTACCATTCAAGTTGGAGGAAATTTTTTTGATGTTTTGTCAGGGAAGTTGATCCCTCAGAAGTATGGTGATCCTGGAAGTCCAATGATCACCCTTAACATTAATGGCATTGAGATTCCAAATGTTCTTATTGACTTAGGTGTTGCCATAAATGTTATTACAGCTGAAATAGTTGATAAATTAGGGACCACAAATGTACAATCGACAACCACAATTTTACAATTAGAAGATCAATCCATTTCCAAAACAGAAGGAATTCTTGAGGATATCATTGTTACCATCGATACATGGGAATTTCCAGTTGATTTCCTTGTTTTAAAAAGCAAGCAAATAAAGTCAAGTTATCCAATAATTTTGGGGAGACCGTGGTTGGCAATAGTCGCTGCCCTAATTGATTGTAGGTCTAGAAGCATGACTATTTCTAATGGCATCTGACATAAAGAACTATTCTTTTACCCTCTAGCAAAACCCTCTTTGTCATCTAAAAACTAAAGCTGGATTGATGATTTTAATTCAGAAGATGATGAGGTTAGAGAACTTGCAATGGTAACGTTGATTGGACATGTGGAAGAATATCAAGAATGTATGGATGAGGAAGAAGGAAATCTTGAAATTCATGATGTATTGATGATCAAGATCACTATCCTTTAACTAATATCATGAATTCTAACTCAGATCGTAACCAATTCGTCCATAAATTTTTGCCACATCCTTGTCCTTTGAATACTTTGATTGGAGAACCCTCTACTCTTCAAGATAAGACTAAGCAAATCTTAGTGCAAATAGATAAACCTTTACTCATTAATGGATCCTTGTCAACTAAGCAGGAGGATGATCTAAAAGAAATTTTAGAGAAGAACACTAAATCATTTTATTGGGATTATAAGGATATGAGAGGAATCCATCCGGATATTTGTAGACATCACATTTACATTGAGGATGTGAGACCTGTAAGAAAAGCTCAAAGAAGGATTAACCCTGCACTAAGAGATTTTGTGAAGTTGGAAATAGAAAAACTGCTCCATGTGGGATTCATTTATCCTATTTTGGACAGTAAATGGGTTTCTCCACTTGTCATAGTGCCAAAGAAGAATGGTAAATGTAGAGTATGTTTGGATTACAGAGAATTGAACAAAGCTACCAAGAGAGATTAATTTTCACTGCCTTTCATAGATCAAGTGTTGGATAACTTGTCAGGCATCAATTATTTTTCTTTTCTTGATGGTTTTAGTGGGTATAACCAAATCCAGGTAGCTTTGGAAGATCAAGACAAAAAAACATTTACTTTCCCATGGGATACTTATGCTTATAGGGTCTTGCCTTTTGGACAGTGTAATGCACCTGCAACTTTTCAACGTGTTGTTCTTGCTATTTTTGCAGATTTAACAACAACACGTGTGGAAGTATACATGGATGATTTGATAATCCATGGTAAAACTTATGAGGAGTCTTTGAATAAAGTTTTGAATAGGTGCAAAGAGCACAAGTTATCATTAAACCGTGAGAAAAGTGTGTTAATGATGATAGAGGGAATTGTGCTAAGACATCATGTGTCAAGAGAAGGAATCAAGGTAGATCCTAAAAAGTGAAGTTATTCTGCAAATTCCAATACCTCGCAAATAGACTGAGGTAAGAAGATTTTTAGGACATGTTTATTACAAATGATTTATAGAAGGGTTTAATAAGATTACAGGTCCTCTATTTAATTTATTAAAGAAGGATTCATAATTTCTTTGGACCACAATGTGTCAACAATCTTTTGAGGAAATTAAACATGCCCTAACAACCTCACCTGTCATAGCTGGACCAGTCTTGGGTGAACCTTTTCATATAAATGCAGATGCATCTAATTTTGTGATCAGAGTAGTTTTTGGACAAAAGGACAAGTTAGGAGCAATGCATGCCATTTATTATATAAGTAAAAATCTTAATCCAACTAAACAAAATTATACCACTACTGAAAATGAATTTTTAGCAGTTGCTTATGCCATTAACAAATCTAGACATTATATTATTGGTTACAAAACTTTTGTGCATATAGACCATGCAACTATTCAATACCTATTGAATAAATTTGTGGTGGGAGGATGCATCTTTCGATGGTTATTATTATTACAAGAATTTGATATAACAATAGTTGATAAACCAGGAAAAGATAATGTTGTGGCTGACTTTTTGTCTAGAATGGTTTTGCAAGGAAATAACCAGTGGAAGATGCATTTCTCGATGAACACCTATTTTCCATATTAGTTCAATCACCTTGGTTTGCTAATATTGCTAATTATTTAGTAACTGGGAAATGTCCTTATTTTTCATCCAAGCAACAAAAGAGATTAATTAGAGAAAGCTCCAGATTTGAATGGATTAACGGTTTGTTGTTTAAAATGTGTCCAAATCATGTTATGAGAATATGTGTACAAGACATAGATGTTTATGATATTTTCAGTGCATGTCATGATGATCCAAGTGCATGACATTATTCCAAAGTAAGAATTATTCATAAGATTCTTGGAGTAGGTTATTTTGGCCAACGATGACAAAAGATGCAACACATTACATCAAGAATTATGATCGATGTCAAAGGATGGGAAGACCCACACACTCTACATAAATGCCACTGCAAGCACAAGTTTCCTTAGAACCTTTTGAGAAATAGAGAATCAACTTTGTTGGTCCCATAGATCCACCATCAAAAGGAAATCATTACATTCTTGTATGTATTGATTACGTCACCAAGTGGGAAAAAGTCAAGGCGCTACTAGCTGCTAAGGAATAAAGAGTTGCAGACTTCCTCTATAAGAACATTCTACAAAATTATGGAGCACCTAGAACACTTGTGTCAAATCAAGGGCCACAATTTATGTCTTTGATGCTTCAGGGGTTTCTCCAGAGATATCAAGTGCAGCATAGGAAAACATCACCATATCATCCTCAAGAAAATGGGCAGGTGGAGGTGACTAACAGAGAACCGAAGAACATAATCACCAAGAGTGATTGATCTGATAGGTTGATAGAAGTTATTTGGGAATACAATATAGAATGGAAAACAACCACAGGTTTTTCTCCATATGAGTTAGTTTATGGGAAGATTCCTATTCTTCCTATAGAATTTGAGCTTGAAACACTGAGAACAACTTTAAACGTGGGTATAGACCTAACTGAAGCACAAAAGACCAGATTTTTACAATTGAACAGATTAGATGAAATGAGAATGGAAGCTTTGCATCAACCTAAGATTATTCAGAATCAAAGAAAGTAATGGCATGATAAAAATATCCACAGTAAACAATTTACCGCAGGAGATTGGGCATTACTATTTGATACAAGGTTTCAGGAATTCAAAGGAAAGTTGCATACCAAATGGTTGGGACCGTATCATATTAAGCAAGTCTTTGATAATGGAGTTTTACAATTGATACCTATTGATGGAGAGAAGAAGACAATGTTGGTAAATGAGCACAGACTTAAGTTATATCATAAGCCAACATCAAAAGAAGAATATACAATTGAACTTCACTCGAGGATAAAACATTTCACTAAGGAAGATTTTTCTTCTTTAGGTGAAGTGTCTGGTCCTTAGTAATTTTTTAGATGTTCTGAATAAAGAAGGTAGACTGAAAACCAGCAATGGTGGTTTACCTTCAAAATAAAGAAAGTAAATTGAAAACCAACAATGGCGATTTATTTTCCAAAAAAAAAAGGACTTTCTAATATTCTTGTCTCTTGTAGGTACAAGTTAGGGAAGATTCAGATGGCTCCTGATCAAATTGGAAATCAATTCTTTGATGAAGCTTTGATTTGATGTTCAACTTAATTCAGGTTTTGATGACTCCTGATTACTTCTGATCGATTGTTCACGGTATTCAAAGAAGATTTTGGGAGAAATAATTTTGATAGCTCTAAAATATTGATGATTAGTTGGAACAGAGGAATTAATGCACCATTTGAAGCTTTCAGCTTCATTATTTTTCTATTGTGTTTGTTGATTGTGCAGGTATAGGTTCATTTATTGCATATTTTCATGGTTTGACATAACATGTGGAGGAAAATGGGCTCCCACAAGGGTTGAGCCCAACATGCTACTTTCTTATTATGAGAAGCAATTGAGTGAAAATTATTTTATTTATCAACTGTGATAATGAATATTATACCATCTCATGAAATCTCGCATATTCTTATCATTGTTGAAAATCATAGAGATTATTCCATCTGATTTCGCCGTCAAAGTACACTATCCATCAACATCAAATTCCATTTCACATGAGGTAGGCGTTTATATGATGTTTTTTTTATCAAAGTTTAAACGCATTAATTATTTTTCATAAAGTTGTTAAAAATATCATATCATCATGTTCAAATGCCAAATATAATTTATTAAGTAGTGAAAGATGAGGTGGCATTACTTGTTGTTTTAGAGGTAATAATTATGAAGAGACAGTTTAAAAAAGGAAGCAATCTATACATCAACATCAATGAATGAACTGTTGCCACATATTGTTAGAAAATTTTAAAAATTTGATTGATGGGAGGTTTCATGCATGTGAAGTGCACTCCAAGAAAATTGAACATTATGGTAGATGAAATGTATTTAATGTTTAGGTATAGAAGCAATCATGAGCGTTTCATAGTAATTTTTCAAGAAAATAAACCCGTCATTTTTGCAATATCCCCATTTTCATATATTTCCTAATTTGTTTCAGAGTTTTTGAATTCTTCATCTTTGAAAATGGGTTACAATAGAATGGTTGAACCCAAGGAAGCCATTATCAAAGGTGAAACAAGAAGATGGTTGTAGAGAGTAGGCCAGTTAGACCTCGTCCTCAAATATGAAGGGTGTGAATGCGATGTGATACAAGAATTTAAAAGGAATTTTCATATTAGCTTCACATTAGTGAGGGGTGAGGCCATTGAAGTGTCCACAACAATCATCAATGCACTCTCTGGAATTCCAGCTGAGGGATAAATTGCAAAGCGAGGCCAATATGATTTAAATGAGTTGTTAGAAATTTTTCATGTTGACCCAAAACCTTTGCCTAAATTTCAGATTCACAAAGGGAAAAACAAGGAAATTGACCGAGGGACTCTCCAAAAGCCCTAGGCATCAATTGTCCATTGTTTGATGAAGTATTTCACATGTGAGGTCCAATTCGCTATAGTCCTAGGACCAACTCTTTGACTATTGATTCAAATTCGCCATGGTGAAGCAAAACTAGAGGTAAGGGTAAATTTACCTGTGTTCTTGTTTTCTCATATCACTGATATGGCTATGAGATGCAAATAAAATTAAAGTAGAATCACTCATCATGGTTTAATGCATTTGATTATTAAGCATCATTTCATGCAAAAAGAAAATAGTGAGGCAAAATGGAGAGAATTCTTAATGCATACTGAGGGAGAGGATTCTGGAAAGTATAAAACCCCATAAGAAGAATCTTAAAAGTAGAAAAGGAAAAGGGTTCGAAGAAAGGGAAAAACCTGTAGAGAGACATAGGAAACAAGATTATGAGGAAATCCTAGAGGAATATGATTTTGAAGAAGAATGCATTAAAAAGAAGAAAAAGGTTGAGAAGAAAGAAAAACTAAAGAAAAGGGGACAAGATGATAAACTTGAAAAACCTAAGGAGAAGAAGAAATTGAAAAGAGGAAGGAAAAAGAAAATTCAAACATCTCCACATGTTATTCAAGTTGAAGAGTCAGAAACTGAAGGGCTTGAAAAAGAAGAAAAATATTCTCAATCTCCTAGAAATAATTCCCCGAAATTGTTTTCATCTTCCCCTACTAAAGAAATTCCAAAACCTGTTAAAAAAGAAATTCCTAAACCATTATCACCACTCTTTGAGGAAAATGTTGAAATACCATAATTCCATGTGTTTGAGGAAACCCAGATTCATGATTTTGCCCTTGATTCTATAAATTAGTCAAAGGATCAAGCATAA
This sequence comes from Sequoiadendron giganteum, assembly GCA_007115665.2. NCBI lineage: Eukaryota > Viridiplantae > Streptophyta > Pinopsida > Cupressales > Cupressaceae > Sequoiadendron > Sequoiadendron giganteum. Next base: position 616,924,135 of record CM021109.1, on the reverse strand, counting down.
GAAATATTTGTACATAGAGAGGGAAAGCAACCCCTAGAGCAACAGGAAGAGCATGAGGATAATGTGAATCAGAGGGGGGAAGAAGAGAGATAGATTCAATTTGAACTTAGGTTATCTAAGTTAGAAAGGGAAATAGAAGAATACAAAATGCAGAATATGATACTGGAGATGAAATTAAAACAAAAAAGATGAAGTTGTAAAGTTTGAAACAGAGGCAGAAAAGTTGAAATCATAATTGCAACAAGATAAAAACCAGTTGTTAACACAACTGGAGAGTGTAAAGGAAACCCAAGGGAAGGTAACTAAGCAATGTGAGTAGAAAGATAATGAGATTCAGAAGTTGAAGGAAGAAATGGAAAGAAAGCAGGGGGTAGCTCCTGTAAAAGGAAGAACTAGAGTGGATTGTACCTTCATCTTCTAGATTACTTTGGTTACCTCCACCAGAGGAAAAGAAAAAGACCACAAAACCAGGATATATTTCCCTTGCTGCAATAAAATACAAACAACTCAATACATAGCTTCAAAATAAGATAGAATAAATTACTAAAGAGAAGGATGAATCAGAAAAGAGAGTAATCGAAGCTGTGGATATAGCATTTGCACTCATAGCAACAAGAAAACCTTCAGGGATGTTGCTTTATTCCTGAGAGAGTTGTTTTTAAAATGGAAATTGAATTAACTAGTGCTACAAAGACCTATTGATTTTTGGACTGATAATGAATTTCTCAAATCATATTTCAACATTCATCTGAGTGTTTAGAACCAGATGTGTGAATTATTTCAATATGTTTTCCTCATGGGAGACATAGATGATTCAATTTTAAATATTTATGTTGGAGAACTCTAGATAAGGTCATTTGTCTCCTTACTGTAGAATCAAGTTGAACGGAGAAAGAGAATGGGAGAGTACAAGGAAGCACATAAAAGATATGGATTTCCAATGAGAGGATAAATGCTCGATGCAATTGACTATATCAAGAAATTCAGATATGTGGCTAGATTAAATGATGTTTCTCCCATTTATGTGTCTAACCTATTAAATATTATTGCATGTTCTTAGGATGTAGAAGGAAAATTAACCCCATTAGCTCATAATGCATGTGAAGAAAGATTTAACTCCATTCTTGAACAATTGAAAAGGAGAGAGCCAATCAGTCCAAACAACATCAGATGGAGCTTGACAAGGATCAAACATGTTATCAGTTTAATACAGAAACAACAAGAGTTGTGGATTGGTATGAGATTTAGGGTTCCCATAATTATTATGCCAACCCCCAAAATTAATGCATCAGAAATGATACCTGCAGAAGTCTTGAAGTCATGGTATGAGAAACTAGAACAAAACCAAGGTTTTTCCAACAAACTCAAGACAATAGAAGAATACAAAGGAGGTGCTTTTGACTGTGCTTTGTGGATTGAAACTTTGAACAAGGGCATCCTTGATGGGATCAATCTGTGACCATGATGATATGGTTAAGAGCAAGAGGGGAGGATGATGAGGGCTCATGGAGACCTCATATATTTTCTAAATTTCACACTTGATACTTTATATTTGGCTTTAAAACTTATGGTATTATCTTTTATATGCTTCATTTATGGACTTAATTAGGCATGAAGACTTAGAATATGAATACTTTTATATAAATGCTTATTTCTCTTTGAATTCATGATTAAATGATATTTAATGTGTAAATGTTTCACATGGATATGTGTTTAACTTATGACTAGAAGAAGTAATTATGGATCAAAAGATGTGCTAACCATTTTGTTATTCAAAATGAAACTAGAGGCCTACTATTTATGACTCAATAGCCTTGATCAACTTACTTGTCAGCCAAACAACTGTTCTATCCTACACACAATCCACCTCTACAGTTTTGTTCAACGTTAACTGAACCTGACCACAAAGATCCCCATGATTGTTATTCAAACACTCCAAAATATCTTGATAATCTGGAGTTAGTTTAATTTTTGACATTTTATTTCTTTTCAAATAAAGAGAAGGATATATGTATCCAGTCTCAAAGTTAGTTAGAAAATACAAGGAGTAGATTGTATTAGTTTTTTGTTTTCAGTCGTTTTTCAATTCCTAGTTGAAACAATTTGTACTTCGCTCTTACTTAGGCCAATTTGATGAAATAAAGAAGAGAATTTGATGAAATAAAGAAAAGAATTTGATCTCATTCTTTGTTAGATCCCTCCTAAGGCAGAGCAGGGCCCGCTCTACCTAAGGAAGGTGATCCTATTAATTATTTAGTTCATCTTCATTCTTGTTTCCAGTCAGAATTCTTTCATAAGTGAAATGCTAGAATAGAACTTAAAATTGGAATTACATTGTTATGATCTTAATTCATTGTTGTGTTGATAAAATAGAATCCTTTATTCCTTAGTTTAAATTCCAGTTAAGTAGATTGAAGACATAATAGTTCATTCATCATTGATAAATAGTATGTTCTTAATGTTCTTAATGGATCATGCACAAAGAAAGACTTGTTACTTGATAGATTGGATGTATATGGAATGGAATATATTGCTTCTGAATTAGTTAGATTTCAATTTTGTTGTTGAATTAGATTTTGAATTCAAGTTAAAATAGATTCTCTTTTTTATGCAAATAGATTGAGTTTAGAATCCATTCCTAATGATTTGATCTAGCTTGAAACACATCTTATCTCTGCACATTTTCTAATCTGAAATATTTTGTTTCATTTAAAAGTTTTAGAATAATTTTAAGTAGAAACACTTCTGATAAACAAGGAAAAAAACCAAACTGCTCCTGACAAAGTGGAACAACAACAAAACCCCCCCCAAAACCAATCCAACTCTTACCGCAGATAGCTTTAGATACTCCCAGGTCGACAATTAAAAGATTAAATGATTAGGGAATTGTGACATCAATGACCCTTACCCATCAACAATTATATTAGTTTTAGAAACGGTTATAAATATTTATATCATAATGTTATTTGAAGTTATATATAACCGCTAAACCAAGATATATATATGTTATACTATCATATCCCCAAATCTCACTCTTACCATACCTAACCCATCACGTTCACATTAAGGAGATATATTTGCATGGCATACAACCCTTAACTAACATATATTAGTCAAGGGTTGTATTCCATGCATATATATATATGTCATGCACAACAAGATATATCCTTATTATGAACGTATAGGATTAAATATGGTAAGATTTAGATTTTGGTAAAAATATAGTATAACATGTATTGCTTGTTTCTTTTTATATGTTTATAAGAAGCATTAACTATTGATAACATAAAATCAGCTATGTTAAGGTGTCCAAGTCCATTATAAGGAAAAAACAAAGATGAACATACTAGTAGTATAAAAATTACATAAGTTAGACACATTACATATCAGTTTTCAAGTTCTTTCTATGTAAACAAAATACCTTCAAAACATTAACAAAAAACTATTCACAATCTAACATTCCAATTATGAAAATAAAATTGGAAAAGAGAATTCATATGATGGGAAGCTATCTATTGATGTGTTTTTGGTCTTTGAATCTTGCGTAGCCAACTTCTCATCCATGTTCATCGCCTCTATTTTTTTATGAATGCAACTTGAATGTGTTTGGGTAATACTTTTGTGAGACGAGGATGGACAATACTGGGGGCAATGAATAGAAATAAAGTCCATGAATATTGTATGTCATTCAGGCAATGGATTTAACTGATTTCTCAGACACGTTTCCCTTGCTCCCTCTTTTCTAGACTTTTCCATTTCTTTTTCATTTTTAGCACTTCCCATTCAATCATTTGTTGCTCTTTTTTTCCTTCTCTTTCATTTTTCGTTCTCTTTGTACCTAAGTTGTTTGTCGTTGAAGGTCTTTTTCAATTCCTATTTGGTCCTTTATGTCCCTTGTCACAATTCTTTCATTCTTTTGTTGTTTGATATGTTCTCTCTTCATATCTTTTAACTGTTCTATTTCCTTATTCATCTCCTCTTGCTCCATTCTAGCATCTTCATGTAGTCATCTGTGGTGAGGAGTTGGGATTCTTTGCTCAGTTGAACCCCACACTCAACTAGATGATTGGACTTAACCTTGACTAGATGAACATGTAATTTCAAGAATTAGGAGATTTCTAAACTTATTTGACCTCCCAATGGCTCCATGGAATCTTGTTCATTTTGAACTTCACCTCACTAACTATTTCATCCACTTTCTCACCTCCTCCCAATTAAGCAGGTTTACATTCTGCACAATCAACCATGTGCTAAGTGAATGGAAAATGGGACAATATCACCTTCAACCATGTGCACTAAAGGAAAATGGAAGGAGTGAGGTCACAAGCTTGGTAATGTCGATTTTGTCGCAACAATGAGGAGATTGAGTCCACAAAACACCAACTTGTTGCTTCAATGGAGGTGAGAGTATTGTGAAAATATTGTGAAGAGAGTCAAGAAAGAGTTGTCTAATGTCTGAATGATCAAGAAGTTGAAGAGAATTCCCCCCACTTTAGCAATCATAAGTGTTAGTGAATGCATGGTAAAGTAGAGTGAAATCTTAGAAATGTATACCTGAACCATCGAGGAAGCATAACGCAATTTGACACACCGAAATGAAAATGAAGAGGAGATGGCTACATGAGTACTTGGTCCTGAGGAGAGTTGAACAAAATGCACCACAGGTCCTCAGACCTATGGAAGGTGAACAAAAGGCTCTGCAGATGCTTGATCCTATAGAGCAGGCACCCCAGGTGCTCAGTCCTAAGGGATGCTAGATGTGAAAGGCTTCACAAAGTCTAATAGGCCCTTACAGGTGCTCAGTCCTGCAAGGAAAGCTCGAGGTGCTTGGTCCTCCAAGCTTGATTGAAAAAGCAGCTTCGCAAGTCCTGCAAAGCAACATGTTAATCTGCAAACAAAACATGTTAGATAGAAAAAAGCCATGTAGGCAGACAAACAGTCAAACAAACAGTCAACAATTGAAGGAGAATCTTTCAAAGGGGTTCCTCAGGAACCCTTCAAAAGAAAAAGGGGTCCACTCAAGGGACACTCTGTTTGAAAGGCATTGACATTTTTTGCAAATGATTCTAACATCAAGGAATCCTTTTGAAAGAACACTTTCATCAAGGAATTTGAAAGGAAGAATACTCCCTCGCAAGGGAAATCTTTCAAATTTCATCAAAAAAAGTACTCCCTTCTCAAAGGAAAGTTTTCATATTCTTTCTTTACGAATTTGTGATGAAATAAAAAATACGCTATGGGTTCTTGTTGAAGAATGCCATTTTTGAAAAATAAAGGATTTTCAATGAGGGATTCATTAGCCACCAAATACACCTTTTGAAAATTGTAGTATGATAGCCCCTCCTTAGGATGGTGCATGTTGAACACAAAGGCACCAGAGAAAACATTAGTGGCTAATCTTCGCCAATTGGCGAATTCTAGGAATCAGGCAAATCAAAATTGGCGAATTTATCATATCCAACAGGGTGTTCAAATCGCCCAGATTTCATGAGCTATCAGTCCAATGCATGTCCATTCGCCAATGGTTTTTTTTTACGAGGCATGTTTAGGCAAAAAATTCGCCATAACAGACTACGTGTTTCCAATGGACCGATTAATATTTTCGCCTGGAATCCAGGGGAGCATGTCATAAAACACCAACATATTCGCCAATACTATTAAAACAACATTATATGAGGACACATTTCGCCAATTAAAATTTACAAATAGTTTCTTGTGAAGACCCATTTCGTCAATTAAAATTTATAAATAGTTGCTTATGAAGACCTATTTCGCCAATAATATTTAAAAATAATTACATTTGAGGACACATTTCGCCTTGAAAATTACAAGGTATCGTTGTATAAGCATGCAGGATTTGCCAAATTTTTAACATACCATTTAAAAATCCCACGGAATTCACCAAACATGGATTGATATAAATACAATTGAAATTGTTATTTTTTCTTACACATTTTGTTCGGTTCTGAGGTTCTACTTCTCGATTTAGAAGTCAGTGAGACCCTAAAATGTAGACTCGAAGGTGAGTGATCATTTCTTCATACTGTTATTAGTTATTAGTTATAATAATAAGATTTACTTATCTATTTTCCATTCTTGCTTCAGTCTTAAACATGATTTTGAGTAGGGAATGGGATCTATATTCTCTGTCGATCTGTGCTTCTTAAACAAAAAGACATTTTTGTCCAGCTTTTATTCGAAGTGAGATATCAATATGTCGAGCAGCAAGGGTAAGACTCCCGAGGGTAATGAAGAGACTAGGAGGCCATCAAAACGCCTGAAACATGTAGGTACCATACAGTCTTACTTTGGAATTGGCAAAGCTTCTAATCCATTAGATCAAGGTGGAGCTACATCATCAACTCTTCCACCAAATATTATTGAAGATGGCATTGACAATACCTCACCGCCACAGGAAGGTCAAGGTGAGATTGTCATTGAGTTAAATCAAAATGTATCAAATGAAGATGGCAATACCGCAGAAGATGTTCCAAGGGATACCCTGGTTAGCCAGAATGAGATAATTGACTTGGATGAGGATGATGTTGGTAGCAAGAAAAGAAAAGGCAAATCAAAATTGGGGCGTGAGTTGGAAATGACAAGGAATTTTCAACTTGGTTGGTTGTCGAAGTACCCATTCCTTGAACTAGTGGGGGTATCAAATGAAAATGATATTGAAAGGGCAACAGAGGTCAAATGTAATATTTGTAGTTGGAAATGTGGAAGAGACAAGATGATGCAACTAAAGCTTGACACTATACAAAAGCATATCGGTAAAGTTTACGAAAAAAAAATCACAAATGGAAAGGAACAATCAGTCGTACAATGGAAATCAAAGGAAGAATTTCTTCATGTTAAGTATGCCGCATATTATGGAGAGCATAACCATAAAATTTCAAAGATTAAAAAATGTGAATGTACACTTGAGGCTCATTTTGGAAAAGCCATGGCAGAAGCAAATTTGTCAAAAATTGTTCAAATGAGTGTTGTTTTTCATATTTTGTCAAGGGGGCATCCTATGACATACTACTCATAATATTTTGATTTATTATCTTATTTGAGTGTTCCCCACTTTCCCTTCTCACATTGGTCAGTAAACCCTGGATGGGAATGGGGGAACTATCTTGCTGCAATGGAAAAACAAGATTTAAAGGAGAAAGTAAAAGAGTCAAATTTCATTGCATTATCTTTAGATGAAGTTACTATGGTAGACAATACTTCTTGGGTTTGTATGCATTTGTATACTGTAGAACAACATGTTCGCCAAGCTCATCTTCTTTGTGTTCATAAAATGAAGGACAGTTTAACATCGCAAAATATATTTGAACTAGTCAAGAAATCATTGAATGAAATTGTAGGTATGGATGAGTTGACAATTGCCAAAAAGTTGGTGTGTGTAGGAGTTGATGGAGTTGCAGTGATGCAAGGTCAAAGGAGCGGTGTTTGCACAAAGTTATAAACTAATTGTGCACCATACATGCTTGGCATTCACTGCATGGCCCACATAATGAATTTAGCATTCAAAATTGTAAGCAAGTTTCCTACAGTATCAAAAGTTGAAAATCTAGTTCGCGAGATCCACACATACTTCTACCAAAGTCCCAAAATTTTCCTTGAATTTCAACATTTTGCTGAGGGAAAAACACCTAGAAACAAGCTTCTCAAGGATGTCGATACCAGATGGATCTCCTTGCATGGGCCAACGCAAAGAGTTCTTTCAGAATATCAATCCTTGATTGGAGTGATGTATGAGCATCGCAGCACAGTAGACAAAGCTCCTGACCTGTTACATAGGTTAAGCGATATAGAGACACTCTTGAATTTAGCTAGTCTTCTCCCCATGCTGGATGAGATGAACAATCTTGTGAAGAAAGCCCAAGACAAAACTATGTATATTTATGAATATTCCAATCTACATAAACTTACATGCTTGGCCCTCGATCATCTATATCTAGATCTAACAAAAGAAGGCGCAAATTATTTGATGTGGCAAAAAATTACTAATTTGAATAATCCTAATAATTATTTATAGTTTAATACAAGCTGGCACTTATGTATCTGTGTACGTGGATATGAGATACCAATGTACCATTGTAAGACAACCAGGTGCTTTAGAAGAAAAGTACTTGTTAAGGAGGAAGATTTTAACGGCATTGTTAAATCTGTTAGTGATAATTTGAAATAAATTGCAAAATCTCTTTCCTCTGAGATTCATGAAAGATTCCCTCGACATGAAATACTTGAAGCCATGGGTATTGTGTATCCTCAATTTTGGGTAAACTGAGATAACCCAAAATATTTTCATGATCAAGTAAAAATCTTGATCGAATAGTTTTCAGAAAAGGTAACATACAATGAGCAGACAATAGAAAGAATTTTAAATGAAAATAAGCTTAGAAAGCAATGTGGGACTTTTGCAATAGCTATGAGGGACCAGTATAAATCCATGGGCAAGGAGAAGGCCTTTGAACCGAGATCAATAAAAAAGGTTTGGACAAGCTTAGGTCAGAGTGAAATATTATGTGGTTCGATGTCAGAATATTTCAAACTTGTTGATTTATGTCAAACAATGATATTGGGGTCGGTGGAGGATGAGAGAGTTTTCAGTACATTGGGGTTTTTGAAATCAAAGTTAAGAAACAAACTGGACAAGAATTTGGAAAATTGCTTGAGGATGAAAGGAACTACGTATAATGTCAAAAAAATTCCTTTTGAAAGGGCACTCGCAATCTAGAGGTCCACATGTGAAAGAAGAGGGACCGGGTTGTGCAACACAGGCTCTCCAAATCCAAATTTTGGTACTGGTGGCACTGGTGGTAGTGGGACTGGGACAGATGACATTGACACAAATCACACTGACACAATGAATTTGAATTTGAGACACAGGCTGAAGAAAGTGCAGAGCAGACTCAAAATCAAGATGACTCTTTTACTTTATCTCAAGATGAGCATCGGTTTGAGGACCCTGACTCCGTTTGGGAAATGGAAGAGAATTAGTAGGTTTTAGGTATTTTTATTGCACTTCATGAATCAGTTTCCATTGTTCCAAAGTCCAAACTGTAGTTGATGATATTTTATATTATATTCAATGAACATTGAAATTGTGAATCATTGCACTTCATGATATCTTATTTTGTATTGCACTCAAGCACTGCATGAATCATATTCCAAACTGTAATTAATGATGTTTTATATTGTATTCAAATAAATTGTGAATCATTGCACTTCAGGATATTTTATTTTATATTGCACTCCATGATATTTTATATTATATTGCACTTCATGAATCATATGCCAAAGTCAAACTATAGCTGATGATATTTTATAAATTATATAGTATTCCATCATCCATGAAATTTTGATAGTAAAATTAAAATTTGATCTCTTCAAAGGAAATTTAATTTTTCTTTACAAAGAAACTAGCCTCCACCAAGTCCACCCCACTTATCTTCCACATATCAATAATCACAAAAATATACAACACTTTCATTTTATGATTCATAAATTATGAACAATACAAATTATAGAAATTTGTGTGACAAGATCCATATTATAGCCTACATTGCATCCATAAAAAAATTTGAAATTCCGTAGTGACGTAGTCTTTCCCCCATTCCTAAAAAAAATCAATACCATCAGCCTAGCAATGCTTTATCGGCCGAACCCCCATCACAGTCTCGTCGATGGCCCGATGAAAATAACTCACAACCTAGTATCGGTGTAACAATACTCTATCGAGCTGACTCCTAAGGTGCTCTTACGATATACCGATAGATTCAAGTTTTCAAAAAAAGTAACCATGAATTATAACCATGGGCATGAACTATCGAATTTTATCAATAATCACAAAAATATACCACACTTTGATTTTATGATTCATAAATTATGAACAATGCAAATTGTAGAAATTTGTGTGACAAGATCCATATTATAGCCTACATTCACATTGCATCCATAAAAAGTTTTGAAATTCCGTAGTGACGTAGTCCTTCCCCCATTCCTAATAAAATTCAATACCATCGGCCTAACAATGCTTCATCGACAGAACCCCCATCACAGTCCTGCCAATGGCCGGATGAAAATAGCTCAAAACCTAGTATTGGTGTAACAATACTCTATAGGGTTGACTCCTAAGGTGCTCTCCCGATATACCAATAGAGTCAAGTTGTCAACAAAATCAACCATGAGTTATAACCATGGGCATGAATTATCGAATGCGTAAATTATATCGGAGGAACTGTGGTACATCGGGGAAACATTATCTGGCGTCCCACCAATAGAACGAAGGATAGGTGTCCATTGGTGGAGAGGGTGGCTATCGGTTAAAGACTAATGTGACATCCCAAGGCATCATCGACTTTGAAATATTTGAAATAAATGTTCTTCTTCGATGACAAGACTGAAAGATGGTCCACGGATGGTGCATTTATGAACCAGAATTGAAGTGAATTATATCACAAGTTGATCACATAGTTGTTACAAAATCCTAGAAGATTTCTCTTAGGGAAGAAGCATAAAGGAAAAAACTTGGAGTTCTGACGCAACAAAGACCGGTGGATTGTGGAGGCGACTCGACGAGACTCACGTAAGTACTTTAGACCCAATTGAGAAGCTATTTTCATCAAAATATTAAGATTTAAATAATGGAAGAGAGTACAGACAAACCCAAAGCTAAAAAATAGAAAACCGAAAAGACTAAGACTTTGGATCAATTGGACATTAAAAATCCTAAGAGACTCCTAAATGAAGACCTGATAGATCAATGCCCTGGGTCGAGGCTGAGACCCAAGAGGAGTGCTCAAATGAATCCTTCCATGGATCGACTATGGGACAAACATAAGGGCTTAGGGGATATTTGGACACTGCAACAAGGGTACGACCTCTTCATGTACCATTACAAAAAACAATTTAGGTTTCAACCAGTCTGTAATCCATGGAGGTTGAACCTGGGAAGACTTGTAGTACCCAATGTGTTTGTGAACATAGAGCTAATTAAAGCTCTTGCTATCAGATATGACCCCAAGAAAAGAACTATTCAGTCACATGGCGGGGGTGACATTCTTGTCATTTCTAGGGATCTCATTTCTAATGTATTTCAGTTAGAGTGTTCACTGAATTTATCATTCATGGTCAAATATATCTTGATAGAGTATCACCACATGGATACCAACTATAAGAGATGGAAATTACCTTTGCATAGCCCCAAGGATGAAGGAGACCAACTCAGGAGGTTCTCTAGTAGTGAACACCCTCCTTTCCATGAAGATTTGTTCGAAGAGTATTTCCGATACACCTATTATTCAGTTGGTCAAGTTTTGGGAGTAGAGGTTTTGCCTCTCATGTCGATTGCCCCAATGGTCTTAGCTGTAAACATACAGAGCAAGGATGCTAGGCCATTTGATTATGCTAGCTACTTGGCCAACACCCTACATCGAGGGCTTGAAAAGATTAAAAATAATAGTGATAATATTAATTTTGAACACTGTTCTTTGCTTATGCATTTTATTTTGTACGAGGGACAAGTCAGAGGGGTCTGGAGTGAAGAATTAAGGATAAAAGATACATATGAAAATGGTGATTTTAAACCTATAAAAATGTGGACTTCATTATGGGACAACCGATTTGGTAGGTCTCATTACCTTTATTTTGAAGATTTTTTTGTAAAACCATTGATGAAGTTGTTGGGATATCCGTGCAATTATAACCTATCCACAGAAGTACAAAGATTTCTAAGACCAAATGAAAATGATCGGAGAAATAAAGTGAATCATAACTGGGGAGACTAGTATGCTTTCCCTGATTGTACAGTGATAAGGGTTTATGGGTTCGAAGGGGCTCCACACTTGATGCCATGAGTAGTTCTTGACCGAATTGCTTATTGAGAAATTGTGAGGCAATTGGAAAAATCTGATTCCAAACACCTCAAAGTACATAGCAAACAATCAATTATTCCCAACACCTTTTATTTTGGAGACTTTACAGTGGTTGCCAATGAAGGATATGGAGAAATTGATGGTAAATTGGCACAGTACAACCTACCTCTAGGTGATGTAAGGAAACAATTTGATGTAGAAGGGTTTATTCACAAGGCAAGATTATCGCAGGGGCTATTAGGGTATGAAAATTTGTTCTCAATTGAAGATGTCATAAAAAACCATGATGAGGCTTCCACTTGTTAGAACCCAAATTTTTCAGTTAAAACCCTAAGGTTTTCCCACAATTTTCCATAAAATCTATGAAAAACCTAAGGGATTTTATTTATTCATGCCCTTTATTTTCCTATCTTTCCCTTAAAAATCATTTTCCCCCATCCAAAATGTTAAAACATCTTATACTGCCAACTATATTTGACCTTTATAAATCTTTCTCCTCACTTACCACGACCGTTCACAAAGGGGCCCGCAGTATGGCGGTGGCAGTTAACAAGCAGGCACAAATTTGTTACCATGCCACTACGTATGGTCTAAACATAGACCGCGATGGCACGGTGGGCGGTTAGTAACCGACCAAGCAAGTAGACCGCGGTGACAATGGTAAACCGTTAGCAGGCAGCGATGGCAGTTACTGACATACCGTAGCTAGAAAAGTTGGTAATCACGGTAAGGCAGTGAACGGGAGGTAAACAACGAAGTGGCTATTGTGGTACCGTTGGCATTCAGGCCAGTGACCATGGTAGTGCGGTGACAAAGATAGACAACGACAAAGACGGCTACCGTGGTACCACTGGCAGTCAAGCCAGTGACCCTGGTAGCATGGTGGATGAAGATAAGCGGCAGGGAAGCGGACGAAGGTAACAAGAAATGTTACCGCGGTACCGCTGACAGTTGAAGTGGAGATCACGGTAAGCGGTAAGCGGTTAGAGAAATGGCTACCGCTATACCGCCAGAGACAAAAACAAAGGTTGTTGTTGAGCGGTCAAAGTCAATACTACGGTACCGCTGATGGCAAATACATGGACCGAGATGGAGTGGTAGGAATAAAGGAATAAAGGGAGATGAAAAATATGGGCGGGAAAAAGTATTAAAGTGATAAATAAAAAGAACTATAATTAAAAATATTTGATTTGCCAATAAGGCAACTTAATCAAATATTTTATTAACGAATATCAAGTGGTTGTAACAGAAAGTGAAGGGTCACGACCCTTGGATTGTAATGTATAAATATTTCAGAAAATTAGAAAGATAGGGGAGTGTAGAGAGAACAATAGGAGTTAGATTTTTCCAGAAAATGGACTAGAAATGCAAATAATGTACAGGCTTTTTTGAAGCAGTTCAATGGACAGATTATTTTGAATTGGTGAAACTTTTCCTATTTTCAGTTGTTGTGTTATAATCATTTATATTTCTTATTCATATTGTCTCCAACTTGAAGTTTTTAAATCATTTAAATCAATATATCAAGTATATGTTTGATTTATCACAGTGCAATTTCAATATGTGTGATTTCGTTAATTGGTGTCTGCGAGGAAGAATTAAATTCTTTTAAACAAGTCACAGTGATTTAGGATTTCTTTTGGATTGTTGAAGAAGAACCCAGTAAGAGAACATTCCAGCACTATTTGTGTTATACATAAATAAATGAAGTTATATGCTAGTCATTAAGATTTCATTTTACAAAGTGCCTAACAACTAGGATTAAACCAGAGAAGGAAACACACATAATTCATGATTTTTTGACTCTATTTCCCATGTCGATAGAAGGCACTAATCTACCTCAACCTAGAGATAAGATTCACATAAACAATATATTCAAAACCTTTCATCTGTGCAGTAGGAGTAGGTATAGTTATAGTGATTTTGTCTATTCACTTCCATTTGCCATTGTGGATAGATTGCTCAACCAGGAAATACATTTCAATTTGCATCATTCACATAGGTTCACCCGCCTTGGTCTAGCAGAACCTAAAGAGAAGAAGGTTCAATTGCATCAATTGGCCTTGTACGTTGGCCAAAAGCGTTGTGAGAGCTTGGCAACCTCTCGTGGTTCAGACCTACATTTTTGAGACCCAACACCACCAAGGAAAGAATGGTCGCCTATAACAAGATTATGCTTGCAGAGGAATGGAAGAGAAAAAATGTCCCATCTTATTCAAAGGCATTTGGTGAGATACAAGATCCTTTAACAAGAATTGAGCAACTCATCACTCATGTCAATGAACTGGTAAAGGATGTTCCCCCAGATGTTTTTGATGCACCTCATGCAACCTATTCAGGAGTACAAGCTGAAGACATACAGCCCTTGGATTACATACCTTCACAACCTACTCCTGAGGTATATTTTTTTGTAGATATTGATATAAGTGAAGAAGAGCAGGGTGATGATGAAGGTGAGCAATTCAACCAAATTAGTGCTCCTATGATTGCACAATACGAGCCCCCTCAAGAGCAGAATATTGTAAGATTTGAGGAATCAAATGAACTATCTAATGATGTGAGGGTCAAGGTTGGACAACAATTTATTTTTGATTGTGATTTTATTAAATCTTCTGAATTTAAATCATTTGTTTATGAATATAAAGAGAGAAAAATGAGACAACAGATACAGGATATCACTCCTGAACATGAGGCAACCGCTCTGGAGGAATTGAAAAGGGAGGTAGAAAAGGAAATGGAGTCCATCACTCTTGAAAGAGGAAGGGAATTGCTTCAAGAAGCTGGAGTGTTTATCTTGCCAGGGTGGGATATTAGCTCTTCAATTGTATTTGATAGCTTCAGAAAAAGAGGGGATAAGACAATGATCTTAACAGAAGAAGCAAGTGACAAAATGTATTTAGGATCTGGGTACAACCCAAACGAAGCCACCTTGCTTATTTGGTCACTGTATCCCCATGATAAAAGACTTGCTATAATTAGTAATCCAAACCAAGTGTTTGGTCATCTCTTGGTTCAATGAGTAGTGGATACCAACCCTATGGAGACAACAAAATTGAACATAAATGTGGCAAAATTTACCAAAGCACAGATCAAAAAATTTGATTAAGGAAAATGACAAACTGAAGAAGGAGCTAGCAAATCAGAGAGAAAGAACATATTTCTCCTCCACATTAGAGTTGACTCCCCATGGCTTGAAAAAGATAAGAGAGTGCTTGATGCATTGGCTGATGCAGCCTACAGGAAGAATTGTCATTTGAAATCCCAGGGGAAATGCAAAGAATTGGAGAAAGAAGTGAAAACCATCAAATATAACACTGTATCTAAAATTATAAAAGAAAGATTCAACAAAATGATGAAATGTGCTAATAAATATTGGAAAGTATTCAAACATACATGCATTGCATTGGTGGAGAATGAACGATTGCAGCCTAGAATGATGGACAAAAAAAAAGGAGCTCGCAGATAAGAATGCCATGAAAGGATAAATATTGCTGACATATAACAAGTTGGTAGAATCACATAATGGATATTGTAACAAGCTTAGGGAATATTTCGACTACTTTGATTTAGTCCCACTCCCGACACTTCATAATGGCATTGGAAATCCGTGAGAATATGATGATTGGAAGGAAGAGCTTGTTAGGCTTCTAACTATTGTGTTGCAAGAAATAAATGACGAGGATATGGTTTTACAAAACACTCATAAGAAACTCAAAAAAATATTTTCTATGGAATATAATATGAAAGAGGCGATCTCTAACGTGGACACCTATGTTGAACAGGATTACATCCATCACCTCTTTATAATGAATCTATTTATTAGCCAAACTGTAGATGTGTCAGAATCAAATTCAACATGACAACCATCAGATTCAGAGTAAGAATGTCAGCCGACAACATGATGAGAACCCTATCATGGAGTAGAAGCCTTGAACAGATCTTAGGTGGTCACGGGCTTCTACTTGGAGATTAACAGATCGGTGTTTTCACCAGCGACATTGATTTATTTATAATTTGAGTTATGTTTAGTTGTCAAACGTCATGACTTTTTGTAAGGGGTTTGTAGCTTGTTGCCTCTCATATATAAGAGAGATCAAGACTCGAATAGGAGATCAATGGATCATCACATCATTTTTAATTAGACTTTAGAGTAGAAAATAGTAAGAAGATAGATAATAGATTGCACCAATTCGCCCATCCATCTCATATCATAAACTATTTTTATAATGCATATCATTTGAACTTTGAAGATCAATACAATGGAGAAGGTTACACATAATTATTGATTTTCTTTCGAGTGTTCAACTGTTGTGGATTCATATGCTTATATGTTATTAACTTATTTAGTTGTCTCCAAAGTGATTGTTTGTGTTATTCAAATTGAGTGTGGAAGTACATTTAATTTGTCAGTACATTGAATTTGAATTCTTCAGGAATAGGGGTTGTGACCATGGGGTTTTAGATTTATTTATGGACATGATCATTGATCAAGTAGTAATGTGGGCCACAAAATGGATCTTGTCACACAAATCTTTGCAATTTGTGCTAATCATAAAATCAAATGTAGTGTATTTTTGCAGTATGTGAGATGTGGGTGAGGTGTAAATTGGTGGATATTGATCAAGATTTTTAGTCCCAACATAACCGAAGCTAACAGTTCAACATCCATAACTTTGAATCTCTACCAAGAAGCAAATATAATGAGCTAATAGTTCAACATCCATAACTTGGAACCTCTACCAAGAAGTAAATATAATGAGCTAATAGTTCATCACCTTATAGTTCAAATGATAAAATAAATAATACAGATAATTGAACATCATCACATTACTGAAGTCTGAATTTTAGAATTTTAATTGATTTTCACATGGAGTACATACTGGCATTGGCAATGCAAAATCTTGCCAATGCCCAAAGGCAAGTCTGCACAGAGCTGAGTTGGAACTTGGAAACTCATATTATCAAAGATTGAAAATTAAAAATCAAGTCAGTTTATCACCTTTTCTAGTAAGTTCCACTCTTCAGGTGGTGGAATTTCCATTTGTTCTAACTGATGTTGTTTGACTTGAAGTTTTGTTAACATTTCATGATTGTAATTGGAAGTGGAACTTGTCTTGAATTCTTAAGTCAATTTTGCATTCAAGGTTATCAGTGTTCTGATGGAATCCAAATAGTTCACATCTAGGTTCTGAGGAAACTGGTCCAAATCAATCTTCCTTGCACCTTCCATCTTCTTTCTGAAACCATCCTTTCTAATCAATCACTCATTTGTGTCAAAAACCTCTGGAAAACAAGCTCTGCGAAGTTCCTTACCTTTTCATCCACCACCTTCATCTTGTCTGCAACCAAATGCAAATATTCCTTTATTTCACACATTCTCGAACACTTTTCAATGATAGATGACAACTTCATTGAGGTTTCAATCCGATTAGTAATCCCTTTTGATTTCAAATCATTGCCACTGGCTTTGTAGATTGTTTGTAGAACTTGATTTACAGATTTCTCTAATTCCAACACATTTTTGTTGTCCACTAAATATTTGTTGAGCTTCTTATAATGTTGTATGATAGTATCAATCAATTGAAACATGTCACACAAATGATCAAACCTCTACATTATTTCATCCCAGATCTTTTGTTTCATATGCCTCGTTGTATCTCTACAGAATGCAGATAACTTATTTTGAGAAGACTTAATTTCTTCTTTTGCTTCCGTTAGCTCAGTCTCCAATCTTTCATTTGTTTTTCTCTATTTCTCCAATTTTTGTTCCCATTGTGCATTTCCATTCACAATTCTTAGTCTTAATTTTTATGAAGTCAATTTTTCCTCATCATATTTCTTGTTTCTCTCATCTAGGCTTCGCTTCAGGTCATTCACTTCTCTCTCATTTGGTTTATCCTCTTTGCTTGTTGATGTAGAGGTAGATTTTATTATTCTTTTTTCTAATTCATTGCTCTTGTTATCTGTTGCTTTCCTCTTTTCTTTCTCACTTTCTAGGTTTTCCTGTAACTTTTCTATTTGGCTCTACAACTTTTTTCATCTCTCTATCTTGCTTTAGCAATGATGTGTATAACAATTCATTGTTCTTCTTTGATACATTAATTTTTTCAATAATTTTTAGGCCAGAAAAATCCAATTGAAAATTGGTTACCTGGTATTCAGATCGATCCATCTAATTTGTTGGTTTGTTTTGAACTGTGGGAACAATAATTGTGTACTCCATGATTTCTTTATTTGTGTCAAATGTGGGTAATACCATGGTTGTTGCAAGCTCTGAAGTTACAACAGCGCACTCTCCATCAGTTGCTTCTTTTATTTTTTATTCAAGTCTGATTTCTTTTTAAACTCTTCAATGAAATTATAACCTGGGGAGGCAGGTACAATGGAATGCTTGAATGGTGAAGGAATATGAGTACTTGCAGTTGCTAATGATGTTGTAGCCACACAAACTGGAATTGGGGGAGTTCCTGGAAATAAATCGTTTGTGGTGGATCCACTGATAGTGTGACTTGGACCTATCAAAATCCTTTGCCTCTTTTGATTGCCTTGATCACCTGGTGTTTTTGTGGTATCTTGTATTGTTTTCCTCTTGTGTGTAATTTATTGTTGTAGCACATGTTGACCACTACTAATACTACTACCCATACCATTGTCACTAATGGAACTCCCAGTTGCACTAAGTTGTCCACCAAGGGCATGTCCTAGTTGTGATTGTATCTGACCATGAGGATGAGGATTAGAAGCTCTAACAAGTTGAGTTTGACTTGTATGCCCTTGGTCTACTTTATCACCTCCAAGCCCAAGGCCAGATTTATCAACTGGTTTTCTATGCTCAACATTTGTTACCGTCCAAGGGCCTTGTCTTTTGGACCCCAAAGGACCACCTTCATAACCAATTTTTTCAAGTATAGCTGCTCCTGAAGTATATGTTGAAGCATATACTTCTTTTGCAGCCTCACTTAAACTAGTTTTGTAATTGGAATGGCTTTGTTCTACTTCTTCACTATCATCATTAGATTCATCATCACTTTCTTTGTTTCCATGTTCATCAGGATGCTCTATATTCCAAAATTTGCTAAACTCTTTATCTTCTTTGTTAGCTCCATACTCTGCAAGAGCTCTTGGATCACCTAGGTCCTTCCTCACAAACCAAAAGGCAAAATTTTTTTATCGTGACCAATTTTTATCTATAACTTCCTTCTCTAGAGAACCTGGAATTTTTACTCTACTAGATGTTTTATCACTTTTTTCATAAAAATTGTTGTATGTCCTGATTGTCTTTCGGTGCAATGCCATAATTTCTGTAGACAATTGTTCAAAAGAAATACCATTCTCAGTAGCACTTTTCTCCATTGCTATTTTGACCTCATCCCAAGAATCCTTGTTTCTCAACTTTTCAAAGAAGGGTTTACTTTGATGTTGAATTCTACTTGCAGCATTCCTATTGGCCACAATCATTGATTTAATGATGTCACATGGATCATACTGCTAGTGATAGATAGCATCAAATTCAAAAAAAAAATCAAAAGATTATGTGCCACACTAAATGCTTTTCTCTCGAATGTGAACCCTCCACATGAAAAAGGTAAAGAAGGAAATAAGGTCTTCATTTGTTGACTAAGAAAGTGTAGTTCATCAGCACTCTACACCTGCCTTACATATTCCAATGCAAAAACCCTTTTTGTCACATGTATTGGAAGTTTGCATGATTGTACTCCTGATCCGTAAAATCTTAACACAGTATATTCTTCCATTAAGTACCAATCAGCCAATTGTATTTCTCTTCCTAGTTGCATGCAGTTTCTACATGACATAGGCAATCTAGGCATTGGATTATTTATAATTTCTTGATCCAATGGAGCCAAAAATTAGTCTACAAAATGACTGTAGTTCCTTTGAGAATCATGAATCCTTATCTCAGTGGTCCATTCATATACTAGAGCCATTTTCTTTTCCTCTGCATTGCTATAGGGCTGAATTTGAAGCTTGTTGGTCTGAAAATTTCCTCTAAATTTGAATAGAAAAAGATAGAACAAGTAGGTTTTGAACCTAAATGTCTTCGTGGAACCTGCTTTAATCATTAAAAAAAATTTATGCGTAGATTCCACAATGTGCTGAATATAATTATATTTGGCATGTTCAACACCATAATGGATATTAAATACCATTTCAAGGAGGCTTGCACCCACTTCCAAATTGCTATCCAGACCGAGGCAAAATGCTAGCATGGAAATAGTATCCTAAACCCATGCTTTAAAAATATCCAAATTATAAGGAGGCTTATGATCACCTTTCAATTTTTTTCTATCCTGAACTATTTTATTTAAGAAATTATTTTTCTCCCTTTCTTCCACTGCTTCATAATCACTAGCAAGCTTTTCTAGGTCAATGTGGTCGTTTCCAAATTCTTTGGTTGTAAACCCCAACACTTTTCCAATTTCTTCTGCATTAATGGATAACAATTCTACTTGGCTATCTTTATTAACAATTGCTCTTTTCTTATCATCATAATTTTTGGCACAGACCATGATAAATTCTGGGCAAGGGAAAACTTCATGTAACATCATGCGCCCTAATCCAGTTACCCACGGTGCACTGATACTATTAACTTGCATTTTCTTTGCAGCCTTATTCTGAGATGAAAATCTAAGTTCTGAGGTACGCCTACCATAGATTTCAGGATCATAAATATCATGGTACCCATCAATGAAACCTAGGGTTTTAAGCAATTTTGCATAATGTATTTTTTTATCGGACATTGCTCTAGTGGTACTGGTGGTAGACATGCTTATACAATGTGAAGTTGTGAAATTTGAATTCCCTAATACCTATTAGTCCTCCTTATTTTTTCTTAATTCTTAAGTCTCTAAACCCAAACTTCAAAGTTTGACAAAATCAGATTTTAAAAAATGTCAAATGATGAAACGTAGCCATAGGAATTTTTCACTTACCCAGATTTTGAGTCCTGACACTTGAAGAGATTAATGCTGACAGTCATGGAAAATGGAATGGCTTTTTTGGAAGTGGAACTATGGAATCCAAAACAAGGTGGTGCACTGCAATGATCAATCTGAAGAGTGAAGACTGAAATTTCCCCGTGTGTTGACCCTCACTTAGCAGTATACAATGATTTTTTTCTCGAAATTGGAACATTAAAGTGAATCAAACATCTTAAGTCTACATGCTACAAATTCAAAATGGTTGATCTTTCTAAATCTAACGGTTATAGGGTGACACTGTAGGTTTAAGTTTGCAAGCCTATCACTCTGTGCATTTCATTTTGGAATGCAACTACAACCATACATAAAATGTTCATCCAATGGTTGAAACTTGAGTAATTTATTATATTAACTTAAAAAATAAAAATGACACGTGTTTTAAAGTTGTTTTAAACTTTTGTGCACTAGGATTGGTATCAAGCCCAAGGGGTCGGTAACTTATGTTGCAAAGGTGAAAGGACTTAAAAAAATCTCCCCGTGTGCTGACCCTCTCACTTAAAAGTTAAAATAAAATCACTTGGCAGTTGACACTTAGCAGTACAAAGTGCTTTAAATGATTTTAAAAAAAATTGGAACATTAAAGTTGCAAATTTTTAATCGTTGATCTTTCTAAATATAACGGTTATAGGGTGATTCTAAAGGTTTAAGTTTGCAAGCCTATCGCTCTTTGCATTTCATTCTGGAATGCAAATACAACCATACATCAAATGATCATCCAACGGTTGAAACTTGACTAATTTATGATATTAACTTAAAAAAATAAACATGACACATTGACACATGTGTTTTAAAGTTGTTTTAAACTTTTGTGCGCTAGGATTAGCATCAAGACCAAGGAGTTGGTAACTTAACATTGCAAAGGTGAAAGGACTTTAAAAAATCTCCCTGTGTGCTGACCCTCTCACTTAAAAGTTAAAAAAAATCACTTGGCAGTTGACACTTAGCAGTATAAAGTGCTTTAAATGCTTTCTTTTTTTAAATTGGAACATTAAAGTTGTAAATTTTTAACCGTTGATCTTTCTAAATCTAACGGTTATAGGGTGATTCTGGAGGTTTAAGTTCGCAAGCCTATCACTCTATGCATTTTAAATCTCGTACTCGTAGTCCTTCCCCCATTCCTAACAAAATTCAATACCATCGGACTAACAATGCTTCATCGACAGAACCCCCATCACAGTCTCGCCGATGGCCCAAAGAAAATAGCTCACAACCTAGTATCGGTGTAACAATACTCTATCAGGCTGACTCATAAGGTGCTCTCGTTGATATACCGATAGAGTCAACAAAAGTAAGCACATCGTTGTAACACATAAACATCGATGGGATGAATTATTGCATTCCCCCGATGGCCTGATATAACCATGAATTATCAAGTGCATATTGCATAAAGTATATTACTTAATTTCTTAAAGGAAAAAAATTCATTTGAATATATTAATATAAATAGACACTGAAGTTCTGAACTCAGAAAATAACTCTTTACTGTAAGTGTAAATGAATAACGAAGAATATCACAACACAACCATTTATTTTATTGCAACTAAATTTCAATGTCACATTATTACACATCTTTTTAAAGATGAGTAGTTGTAGAGCAGGCAAGTTCTCGTTTTGTATAAATAGCATATGTTAGTGTGTCACTTTACATAGAGACAATTTAATAATTTATTCCAAGTTGTTGCTCGTTACAATGGATTACAAATTGATTCCAATTTCCAAGCTTCTACTGGTGACAACTTGATACAAATGTAACTAAAAATAAATGCATGATTCCAAGCTTCTTCTCATGACAATGTAATACAAATGTGGCATTGAAAATTAATTTTAAACGCAAGGGATTTTCCCAATTCCAACCATGTTGGGGGAAAGGGGGGTTCTAATCATTTTGGGGAAATGGGAGTTGTGAAGATAAAAAATGTACTTATCCCCTTTGAGAACCAAATTCATGCAGAAGATGTAATACAAATGTGTCTCTGAAAATAAATGCATGGAACTTGCTAGGCCAACTATGCTGGGGAAAAGGGAGATGTGAGGATACAAGAGGAGTAGCAAATCTGCTCCCATATTTTGCACGCAACTTCCATGCACTGGTATAGCATGTACCTCCATCGGAGCTCCTCATCCTAGTTCAAAACTTGTCTGAGAAGTCAAGTTAACCAAATCATCTTCTTTCCAATTCCACCCATTCTGAACTTGAAGGAAATTCATCTTTTACTGATTTCTTTGTAACTACATAACTGTAGGCAGGAGAATTTACAATATCCCCTATAATACCACATCATCTTCTTCCTAAATCCTTATTAACCCTAGAAAATGAAAACCCTTGTGACACTATCCGCTATTCACTATCCCTATTTATGGGCCACCAGACACGAGTGCCACTACTAGCCTGGGTATAATGATAATCATGATTCATGTATAATTAAAATCTTTAATTTGATTGACGTCTGGCTACACGCAAACTGTAACTCAAGCCGACAAGCTGTCAAAATCACTAGTGCCACTCAAACGATATGAAATCATTACAAATCTTGTTTTATTAAAGCTATGATTTGTCCAAGAAATTGCTTTGAATGTTCATATCACATATGGCATTAATCACCACCACTGCCAGCACTAGCATTACGACAACCAAACTTTCTTCAAAAAGATTGAGAATTTCAATTAAATGAAATGTACAACATCGAGGCATTGAAAATACAAAATGAGTGATGAGCAATGAGCCTTGATCTCGCCACATGGCCACATCTAACGATTCTAGTGTTATTCTGGAGGTTTCAATTCGCAAGTCTAGTGCTTCAGAGATTTTCTTCTAGAATGCAACTACAATCGTCCATCAAAAATTCATTGAACGGTCATAGAGTATATCAATTTTCACTAACATCTGGCTTTAGAAATAATAAATATGTTGACAGTTGTTTGCATTCCGGACTCTTTATGAAGGAATTTGAATGTACGGAAAATATGTCCTGAAATTTGATATTTTCGCCAACCACACTAATTTTTATTGGCATATATGTTTATTTCGCCACTTAAAATTTTTATTAGTTTGAGATTATGTTTAATTCGCTAATGAAAATATTTTTTTTGCTTTGTAAAAAGGTTTTATTCGCCAACATTTTTTTTCTATTTTGAAAACAAGGTTAATTCGTCAAAAAAAAAAATGGTTTGAAAAAAGGTTTTAATTGCCAATGTAAAATATTTTATTCGTTTAAAAAAATTTGCATTTCGCCACGATTTTCCACAGACTTCTAGTGATTGTAAAATATTAGCCAATTGGTTTTTTTTTCCCAAAAAATGAAAAAATTCGCCAATAAAATTAATATTTTTGTCAGGAATAATACAAGATTTGCTAGGATTTTACACCTTAGCCGAGGGGGGGGTTTCTTAAAGTTTTCCCTGAAAGGCATGTAACATCTTAAGGAGAAAGAAGAAAGTGAAGTTGTGGCTCATGATACATAATGAGATTTAATTGTGAAGATGTTGTCGCACACACGAGGGACAACACATAGGCACCACAACATCACGAAACAAGCAAAGAAAGAGAAAGATAAAAAGGAAACATAAGAAAAAACAAAGGAATCAACAGATAGGGGATCTAATATTTTGAGGTTAGAACTGCTCATAGATATAGATAGATAAATATAATATATATGAACTTTCATCGATACCCTACTACATCAGACCATGTGAAGAAAGGTATGTGAAGACAAAATAAAAAATAAAAAATTGGGTCAACATGGAATGGAGGTCTAAATGCCCCCAACACTTTGCATCGTCCCCAATTGTTGAAAATCAAGGCACGATAGAGGAAGAATGATGTGAAAAATAGAATTCTATGACACAAAACACTCCTTTATCCAAGCACCTATGAGGGTGAAAAGGGCCCTCTAGGAACATATAAAACAAGCACGGGATAAAAACAACACACACAAATCTAATCTACAGATAAAGAAGAGGTACCCTTCTATTCCTCATCAACCAAGTGGTCATCATTCCCAATCTAGACCATTATAAGGGGAAGGAAGATGATCCTACAAGGGCGGGATAGCAAGGGGAGTACCTTTGAATCTCTTGCGACTAGAGCTAAGGAAGAGGGACCCTCGAAGTCTTCTTCGCTCAACTCTTGTGAGGTAAACGTCATTGATTTTGCGAAAATTGCTAATAGAGTCAGGACGTCATCTACTGAGTTGAACATGCACTTGATGGGAGTTACATGTGGCAACTAAGTAGGCAATGAAGGAAGCGCCTAAGATCCGTTGTAGACCTCACCAAAAGACTTCGGGGTAGTGACAAACTCAGGGGACGCGAGAGCTTCCTCTATCACTAGGATGGTGCAGGCCAGCACAAAACTAGCTTTTGAAGAATGTGACCCCTTCTTTCGACCCCCATTAGAAGCAAGGTCATCCTCCAACTTGTGCTTCATCAGAGGATGCGATATTCTCATGGAGGAAGCAGAAGGTGAGGAAGAAGCAGAGAAAAGTGTAGCAAACACCATTGAGGTATTCAACATATCCATGGGCTTAGGAAAAGGCATGATGTTTGGAAGGGACATGAAGAGAGGAGGCTCAATTAAGGGAGAAATGAACACATGCACCCTTTTAGGGTGAGGGTCATCCACGCTCATCAGGGGAGCCAAAAGTAAGATCGAGGCAATGAGAACCGAAGCAAAAGGGGTAGAAGAGGAGGATAGAACAGAAGATGTTGAAACAAGAGTTGTTGGCTTCCCTTCCTCCTTTTGTAAAGTAGCCTACTCAATGGCCAAAGCCTTCCTTTGATGCTTATGCTCACGTGCAAGGAATTTTATTTGGCTCTGAGAGCTAGAGGCTACAACTTGAGGAGAAGTAAGAGGCTCCCATTCTATCATGGGAGTGTCCATCATAGTTGTTGTCGCTGGAGGGAGTGACTCTTGGACAAAGATAGGAGGAAGAGATACAGGAAAAAAGGTAACAACAATTGACAGAGAATCAAACTCGAGCGCCTCAGCAATGGACCTCTTCCCATTCGCTACCCCAAGGATAGGAGCAGTAGGAGGTTGCGAAGGCTGAGATACAAGGGCGACTCCACGAGGACCGTTCCCCTTACCATACAAGATGAGATGAGGCACCATGGGCAAGACAGGAAGCTCAAACACTTGGCACTTGGCCATCCACCAAGCGGGCACCATTGGACTCCCCAAGAGATGCATAGGGGATGAAGTTGAGGGTGTCCCAGCAGGATGGGAGGAAAAAGCAAGTGGAACTACAAAGGAAGAAGAAGGCTCATGATCAAACTACTCCTTCTCCTTTCAAGAGGCAGTGGCAGCTAGATGTTGCACTATTATAGAAGCCTTAATCGAAATAGCTATGCCCCCATTCTTGTATTTTACTTAAGTGTGATACAATAGGTTTGTACTTGAGGAAGTACACCAATAGGAGCAAGCCAAAAGTGATCTAGTTAATAAGCCCTACACGACACCAAGGTTTTGTACCCAATTTCATGAACAACATGCATAGAGCCCTCATGGGATAATTTCAAACACTTATGGATCACTGAAGGGATTGCATTCATGGAAACTAGCCAAGGAATGTCTAGCTTCACTTTGAACAAGTCAAACTCTGGGATAATATCAAAAAGGGCATTCATAATCCTAGGCCCAACTAGGACTGAAAGAGTGATAGAACTGATGGGAGGGACGAAAAGCCCATCATGTGTACGTATAGTGCTTTTAGACTCATTGTACCCATCCTTATGTAATAATTTTATTAACATGATCTCTTCTATGATAACTTTAAACTAACACATAGGATCAACATGAATGCCAGTCACGATATTCTCGTTGATACAAGCGAGAATGTACAAAGGAGATGGTTCTCTATTAGCATTCATTGGAAAGTCCTGTGAGATAAAGGCTATAGTAGAAGACCCATTCACAAGCTGCATAGAAGGGATGGGGAGATGCATGAAAGAAGCCATCTTTTACGTACACTAGAAAGGACTTTCTCAGAAGCCCCCAAGGATTTAACATTTAGACAGTAACCTATTCTAGATTTCACTTCACAATGTTTCAGAAATCTTCTAGCTATGTCGCTAGGGTTCATAGGTTGGGTTGCAAGGCTAGGCGCCCTACAATGCACACACCTAGAACACGAGAGAAGACTCCTTCAACACTATGAAATTGAACCAAAATAGGTCATGTCAGGTTCACCAAAATGTAAAGGAGGGGGACCGACTTCTCAAGACCCTAGGTCATAGGAGGGTCTAGAACAATCACCTACCCTAATCTACCTCACGCTAAGGGATTGTTTAAGTTAGGTTCAATGTTTAATGGGGTGAAGAGGAAGGACAACTGGTCTTCCCCTTTCCTTCTATCAACCCAAAAGGTTCAGGAATTCAGGTGAGCGGGTTCCTAGAGTCCAAACTATAACTTAGATATCTCACTACCGAAGGACTCCAACATGGGACATGGACAATAGTGTGGCACGTTGGCATCTCAATTGGGTGCTAGTGTCCGTACGAAAAAAAAAGTGTAAAGTGTTGACTTTCTCTTTGTGCATATTTTTCCTTGATGTCAAAACTGATAATATGGCACTTTGGTCTTGGAATATTCATTGGTTCAGTTATGAAACTTTGGTATTATGACTCGTGAAATTTTGGCATTGACATTGTGATACTTGATTCAGTCTTGGCTTACTCTTGGTCTATTCATGTTTTGGCATTCAGTACTTTGGCTATGGATAGTTTTATGGCTTTGGTTTACATTCATATTTGTTATATCTTGTGGTACTGATCAGATTGAGCTTCATGTGCAGATAAAGGTTATCTTGCTTATGCAAGTGTTGGGTTATGGTATTGGATTTCGGGTGATATCATTTTATATGTTTGATCATTATATTATTTTGATACTAAATCAGATGGGATTCATTTTGGCATGATGACTTTCAGTTCTTACTTGATTCTATTCATACATATACAGGTGATTGCTCTGTTTCATCACTACTCAGATTGAAGATAATATGGTTTTGGTTCTATGGCATTTGGCTTCAGTTCACATTAGGTATATTGCTTTCTCATAGGGCTCTTTCAAGCTATATTTCATGCTATACCTGGTATTGATACATAGTCAGATTTTTATTCATGAGTTGGCTATTGTATATAGCTTCATAAGATTTTCATTACATGGAGTTCATTTTTGACTCAAGATAATACATATATATTTTTCATTTGTTTACAAAGGGCAATAAGCAATGGTATTGCTTGGACTTACCATATCACTTCATACAAAGTGTATTTCGACATACACTTGGGCCTTCACATTTTACATGGGTTGAATATTTGAGTTTCATTCATGTCATATTTACATATATCTTGGCACATGGTTTATAAGTGATATAAGTTTTTGGTAAATGCCTTGGTCAGCATTAAGGTATATGTTTTTAAAGTCACCTTATCGGTGATCAGCATTCACTAAGGTTTATGTAAATTTCACTTATGAAGTCATCAACATATTTGGTATTCTCGCTAAAGTCACTATTATTGGCCTTGACTAATCTAGGGCAGTTGAATGTTCTCATTTTATTTGAATACTTTAGTCTTCACCGTGCATATGTGAGTCGACATACTCATTAGAGGTTTCTTTTCGGTTGTTGCATTTTTTAAAAAGGCTTATTGGG
The DNA here is from genome assembly GCA_007115665.2 of Sequoiadendron giganteum. NCBI lineage: Eukaryota > Viridiplantae > Streptophyta > Pinopsida > Cupressales > Cupressaceae > Sequoiadendron > Sequoiadendron giganteum. The sequence continues at coordinate 616,895,611 of CM021109.1, read as the reverse complement.
TTTTTAATAAAGTTTTTGGCAACGACAGTTGTTATGGCACTTTGACTTTGGCAGTGGCATTATAATGACATGGGATTTTCATTACTCATGTGGATTGTGAGTAGGCAAAGATATGGCACTTGATTATTGCATTTTTTTGTCGGTGTTTGATGGAACTCAAAATGATTACAATTGTGTTTGCAGATTCCAAATGATTATTGTTTTTTGTTGAGTACTCGGTGGTAAAGGAAAATAGGGAAAAGACATTGTTATGTTTTTCATTGAACAACCAAACCCTAGTCGCGCCACCATGAAGTGATTTCAGTTATAGATTTTTGTCACCATGGTTGTGAATCTTTGCTCAAACTTGAGGTATCATGGACAATGAAAGATGGGAAATCAATTGGTGGTCTTCACTTGAGCTGGAAACAGAGGTAAACGTAGACGATTTCATGGGATTTTATTTCAAACCACCATGAGATAACTTCTGCAAGTTTCTTCTTTGAAAGTGAATAAGGTAAAAGAAGATCATTTACATTTTGTCTTGTAATAAATAAAAGTGAAAGAAATTTTACTCTCATGGTCTTTGTTTTTCTCGAAAAGAAAAGAGATTAGTTCAGTTGATTTTATTCAGAAAAGGAAAAAAATATTTCTGTTTCAGTTTGATAAAACCCTAACTCAAGGGTTTATTTTTTACTCGGGTTTTTCAGTTGGATTAAGGGTTTCATCTTATTTTTTCTCTATATAAACATGGCTTTAAGCCTTTGTTCAAATGGGAATGTATGAGGAAAATACAAAGCATTTGTTGGTCATATTATTGTTATATCTACAATATTTGAGAAGAGGAACGAGGGTTTTATTTTGTGAAATCTCTGGTTCTTATAACAGAGATATCATTTAGATTTATGTGAAATTATTGTGGTACTATTATGAACAGTGCATATTGTAGTTGTAATCATTGAATATCTTTTATATTTTTGTATTCATTAATGATTTTGGGACTACAAATAAAGTGCAGTTGTAAAGTCATTGGTGTTTTACATTTTAGACAGTGACTTTGTACATTGAGGGGTTGGTGCTCGTATGAAGTTGGTGCTTTAGAAATTTCTTACATAGTTGGTGCTCTTTGATTAATGAAAAGGAATTTTAGTGAGTGGTTTTTTATACCCCATGAGGGTTTTTCCACTTAGTAAATCTTTGTGTTATGTGATGTGATTTTGTCTCTCATTCAGTTGGTCAATTCTCTGATACTTTAAGATTGTTCAAAAGATTAATGTCAATTTGTTCAAGTCTGTAATACAAAGTAAATTGTGCAAATCTGATCTTTAAAAGTCTTTCATAAAGAAAATTGAAATCTGCATCTTATACTCCATATGTGAATGTTTAAAAGTATGTCAAAGTAAAGCAAAGTTATATTTTTTTGGAGTCTTTAAGTTATGTTTTGTAAAGTGCGGCAAGATTGTTCATAAATTTTAATTGAGTATATCATATGGTGCTTTTAATATGAGTTGTTAAATTTGAAGTCAAGGTTCAAGTTTCACTTACACAAACAAAGTTGCATTGAGTTAAGTCTCAAACAAAATCTGTCATATTATGCTAAAGGTCAAAAAATTTGAATTGTGCTTTAAGAGTTAAAATTTGTATCACTTTCATTCACCCCTCCACCCCCCCGCCCCCCCTCTCAGAGTGAATTCACTTCCAACATAAGTACATTCTAGAAACTGAAGAAACCTACTAATGACCTGATAAATACAATTTAATGTGATAACAAAAACAACAAATAACTAAATAACATTATAACAAGAAGAATACTTTAACTTGATTTAACCTATGAATTGACAAAAAGAGGGTGAAGAAAGCACACCTTCCTACCCATGAGTTGATATCTTCAAATTCCTCACTTTATGAACAACCTACACATATAAGACAAAAAAATGTTGGGGTTGTGTATAGAGGACTGCCACAGTCAGTCCCCCACTTTTGTGTTTCCACCTCCATGGAAAACTAGTAAAGAAACAATAGAGAAATGTGATAAAGAGCTTGATATTGAAATGGAAGTACTATGCACTCTGTTAAACAATAATATGCTACGAAAACAATGCAATGATGCTAAGTGAATGGAAAATGGGACAATATCACCTTCAACCACGTGCAGTCAAGGAAAACACAAGAAGGAGTGAGCTCGCAAGCTTGCTAATGTCAACATTGCCACCAAAATGAGGAGACTGAGTCCAAAAAACACCAACTTGCTACTTCAATGGAGATGAGAGTGTTGTGAAAATTTTGTGAAGAGAGTCAAGAAAGATTTTTCCAATGTTTGAACGATCAAGAAGTTGAAGAGATTGAATGAGATAGTAATTTGAAGATGAAATTGGAGGCAAAGGATTCGTTCAAGGTCGGTCAAGGATGCAAAAATGTTACACTTCATCGCCAATGGAGAGTTGTAATGCCTCTATGGATTCTAGAGGCAGGAATCTTGTCAAGACGACAACACATCGCATAGATGTCCGTGCACCACACTAGTGTCCCTGACAGAATATCCTCCAATGACACAAAAACAACTTCCAAGTGGATGGGAAGTAGATGAAGTATGTGAAATAGCATCATCGGATTTAATTTATCTAAGGTAGGAGGTGCATAAATGTAGAATTTTCAAGGGGTGAAAATTCACGCCATTACACCTTTGTTTGTGGCACATTATTAGTGGATGAACTTAGAATATTTTCAGTAGTTGATAGTTCATCAAAAGTAACAAATTGGAATGTCTCACTTGGTTGCATATCCTTCATTAATGCATCTAGATTTAAGGGAAAATACCTATTCTTTTAAAACTTGATTTTATGTTATCAACAATCAATACTTTTTGAAATGTAGTGTTGCCAAGTGTTGCCAACTCTTCCCTTTTAATCTCTAGATTTGGATACTTAGCCATCCATGTTGCTCTTTCCTTCTTAAAATATGATTTGAAAGATGCAAAGACGCTAACATCTAGTGGCTTCAATATGTGAGATGCGTGGGTTGGTAGGTTTAGCACGTCAATACCTAGTGAAATTTATTCATTCATAGTAGAGAATGTAACATGGCTTCCATGGCCATCAAAAATTGATAGGTGTCTATTATTGGGTGACACAGCCCCAAGTGCAAACCAAAAAAAAATGGTGCAACCAATTAAGGAAGAGGTCTTTTGTCATCCAAGCATGGGGCTGAGTAGTCATGCATGCACCTAGTTCACAATGAGCTATATAGTTCTTTAGATTTTTTTTCACTTAAACAAATAAAAACCAAGTATTTTCTAACTAGTAGCATTCACACAACATAAAATTTTGATTCATTCCTGATGCTTGGTTATAATGAGTGAAACATTTTTGCTACTCTTTTTGGAAAGCACTCGCATTGCACCATTTCTTCCAGCTTGAATGTTAGTAGATAATCATAGTTCCAAACCTTCATTGTACCATATAGATTAGTTGTGTATGCCTTTTTCAATTTGTCATAGAATGCAACAACCACTGTAGGCCTCAAATTGAGTGCATGGTCTCTGTCTTGTCCTTCTATTGTCCTCAAAGTAAAATTGGGGTATCTTTTTTTGAAGCCTATCAACCAAGTCTTACTAGGAAATTCATCCTTGATGCAGGATCATCTAGGTGAATGTGCAATCAACATCACCAAAAAATGATTGTTTCGGGAGATTGGTAAGATTCATGAAAAACCTTCTTATAGGAAAAATTTAGACTCCATTCTAGATTTAATGGTAGACTTTTCGAAGTCAAATTGTTAATGGTCATGAAGAACTAAGCATTTTTTTACTTCGGCTCGTAACTTGGAAAAGTTTTAAAATCTCACTTATGAGATTAGAGGTGAAAAAAATTTGTGAAAAGTTTTGTAATGCCAATTTTCACATCTCCATAAGTTTTCATGATTTTCTAAATTCCCGAGAAAAATTTATTGCACAAATTGGTTTTTAGCTTCACTAGTCGATGGGTAAATCATAACATTTGGTGCAGTCCATATATTTGCTCCTTTCATTAATATCTCTTGGAGTTTTCATTTAATGTAATTTTAAACACCAACCTAAATGGATTTCAAGGTGCCACAGTAAAAGGCCTAAACTCATTTCCTTGTAAGTCATGATTTTTAATCAAATATTTTACTAAATAACAAGAGATTGTAAAAGGAATCATGATTGGTCAAGGGGTTGATTAAGTGCCCATTTGGGAGGCAAATCCTCATCTCCCGGCACCTCTACACTTTTAATTTTAAAAGGGGAAATAGGGAAATGTGAAGATATATGGAAAAGAGAAGGAAGACTAACTTTGTGTAGCCCAAGAGAGAGTTGAATTCATAATGAATGACAGATATTCCTAATCCCGTGCCAAGGAGAATGAGGACATGAGATCAAGTAAAACACCAGGAAATATATAAAATGTGGGTGGGCATAGGTTTAGCAAGAAATGCATGGAAGATAAGATGGTTGCAACCAAATATTTGTCTTTGCATTTAAAACTTGACTAGAATCAAGGCCGGCTTATCACATATTGGGGTGCGTATGAAGTGATTTTTAACCTACAAATTTGAAATGCATAAATTAGTGGTTGATAGTTTATAAAACCTATGATAACAAGGAAGAGAGATCATGTGAGAAGAGATGTGTGGGAGGAAAAGGTTTATAGCAAGAGAGGAGTTATGGGACCCATGACATATGGTTTTGGACATCTTATGTGTTGAGTAGAGTATTGGGATAGCAGGTGAAGTAGTAGGAAAATAAGAAGGATTTGGAAAGGCCATGCCAATTGAAACATGAATGGAGGAGAAAAGATTTGATGTGCGGGTCACCATAGGAAATCGGAAGATTAATCATGGATGAGGGAACAAAGAAAGAAAAGAAGAGGTTTTTGGAAGAGGAATACAAAGTAATGAAGGAGTTGGAAAAGGAGTTGTAACTGTATCTTCATGAAATCTGAACAAATAAAGTTATTTGTTTTTCTTTCAAATTTGAGCGTATTGTTGTGTAATATGAAATCGATTTAAATTGACACATGTAATTTTCAATTTTAGTGTTTATCATCTATGAAGTCGTTTGTAATCTATATTTTTCAATTTGGGTGAGAGATGGAGTGAGTGTTGTTTTCCTATCTTCATCAAATGGTATCAGAGCCAGAGGTTGTGAGCATGTGGACAAAGAACCAACTGTGAGGCAGTACACACCAAGACCTACGAGTGGAGAGGGAAGTAAGAAGAGGCTTTGGGTGCATAAGCAGGTCGTCAAATGTGAGGTAGCTTATGACAAAACCTGTGGATTGAGGAAGGGTGATTGAAGAGCTCAAAATTATTGTTGCAAGTGTGCAAATTCTTGAGTAGTTGAGGGATAGAAGCACAAGGAAATTGATGAGGAAGAAAAAAATAAAAACAGATGAAGTTGGTTGCAAATGTAAATGTAAGGAAAATTACAAGTTATGCAGTGTGAAGGGGTTGAGTTGCAGTTAAGACATGTCGTGAGGAAGGCATCTTGGGAAGAAAGGAAGTATTTGGTGGAGGAGGTTGGGCTATTCGGTGATGGAGTTTTTTGTAGATTGTTCACAATATTGAAGGGTGATTCTATCACTCAACTCCACCTTTGTGGGTCCATGCTCACAAATTTCTTTCCCGATGTGTCTGATGCAGGAGCATGCAAGCGAACATAAAATCAACATCACCGAAAAAATGATTGTTTCGAGAGATTGATAAGATTTCATGAAAAGCCTTCTTATAAGAAGAATTTAAACTCTATTCTAGATTAAATAGTAGATGTTTGAAAGTCCAATTGTTAATGATTATGAAGAACTAGGTGCTTTTTTAATTTAGTTGGTAACTTGGTGAAGTTTTAAAATATCACAATCTGTGAGATTAGAGGTGAAATGATTTGGTGAAAAGTTTTGTAATGCCAATTTACACATCTCTGCAAGTTTTCATGAGTTTATAAATTTGTGGGAAATAGTTTATTGCTCAAATTGATTTTTAGCTTCACTAGTGGATGGGTAAATCATAACATTTGGAGAAATCCATATGCTTCTTTTATTGATATCTCTTGGATTTGTCATTTAATATAATTTTAAACACCAACCCGAATGGATTTCAAGGTGCCACGGTAAAAGGCCTAAACTAATTTCTTTGTAATTCATGATTTTTAATGAAATGTTTTACGAAATACCAAGAGATATAAAAGGAATCACGATTGGTCAAAGGGTTGATTAAGTGCCCAGCTGGGAGGCGACGCCTCATCTCCCAGAACCTCTACATTTTTTATTTTAAAAGGGAAAATAGGGAAATGTGAAGATGCACGACAATGAAAAGGAAGACAAACTTTGTGCAGCCCAAGAGAGAGTTGAATTTATAATGAATGACATATATTGCTAAGCTCATGCCAAGGAGAAAATGAGTATGTGAGATCAAGTAAAACCCCATGAAAGGTATAAAATGTGGGCACATGTTTAACAGGAAGTGCATGGAAGATAAGAGGGCTACGACCAAATATTTTTCTTTGCATTTAAAACCTGACTAGAATTAAGGTAGACTATCACATATTGGGGCGTGTATGAAGTGAGTTTTAACCTGCAAATTTGAAACGTATAAGTCAGTGGTTGAAATTTTATAAAACCTATGATAACAAGGATGAGAGCTCGTGTGAGAAGAGGCATGTGAGAAGAAAGGTTTGCAGTGAGAGGAGTGATGGGACCCACAACATATGGGTTTGGACATCTTGTATGCTAAGTAGAGTATGGGGTAGCAGGTGAAGCAATAGGAAAATAAGAAGAATTTGGTAAGGCCATGCCAGTTGAAACATGAGCGGAGGAAAAAATATTTGATGTGTAGGTCACCATAGAAATTGGAAGATTAATGATGGATGAGGGGAAAAAGAAAGAAAAGTAGAGGTTTCTAGAAGAGGAATACATAGCAATGAAGGAGTTGGAAAAGGAATTGTAATTGCATCTTCATGAAATCTGAACAAATAAAGTTATTTATTTTTCTTTCAAATTTGAGTGTATTGTTGTGTAATCTAAAATTGATTTAAATTGACACATGAATTTGTTGATTTTAGTGTTTATCATCTATGAATTCGTTTGTAATTTGTATTTGCAATTTGGGTGAGAGATGGAGTGGGTGTTTTTTTCTCATCTACATCAAATGGTATCAAAGCCAAAGGTTCTAAGTGTTTGGATAGAGCGTTGACTATGAGGCAGTCCACATTAGGACCTACAAGTGGAGAGGGAAGTGAGAAGGGGCTTTGGGTGCATAAAAAAATTGTTGAATGTGAGGCAACTTATGATAGAAATTGTGGATTGAGGAAGCATGATTGAGAAGCTCAAAAGTATCGTTGCAGGTGTGTGAAGTCCTGAGAAATTGAGGGTTGGAAAGTGCAAGAAAATTGATGAGGAAGTGGCAGATTATAGCAGATGAAGTGGGTTATAGATGTAAATGCAAGGTAGACTACAAGTTAAGCAGTGTGAAGAAGTTGAGTTGCAGTGAAGACATGTCATGAGGAAGGCATGGAGGGAAGAAGAGGAAGTATTTGGTGGAGTTCAAGCTACTTAGTGATGGAGTTTGCTATAGATTGTTCACAATCTTGAAGGGTGATTATATCACTCAATTCCACCTTTATAGGACCATGCTCACAATTTTTTTACCTGGTGTGTATAATGCAGGAGCATCCAGATGAACGTGCAATCAGCATCACCAAAAAAAAAATTATTTCAAGAGATTGGTAAGATTTCATGCAAAACCTTCTTATAGGAATAATTTAGACTCCATTCTAGATTTAATGGCAAGTGTTTCGAAGTCAAAATGTTAATGGTTATGAAGAACTAAGTGTTTTCTGACTTCGATTGGTAACTTGGTGAAGTTTTAAAATATCACAATCAATGAGATTAGAGGTGAAATGATTTGGTAAAAAAAATTGTAATGCCAATTTACGCATCTCTATAAGTTTTCATGAGTTTCTAAATTCCTAAGAAGAATTTATTGCACAATTTGGTTTACAACTTCACTAGTCGATGGATAAATCATAATGTTTTGTGTACTCCATATATTTTCTTCTTTATTAATATCTCCTGGAGTTGTCATTTAATGTAATTTTAAACACCAACCCGAATGGATCTCAAGGTGCAATGATGAAAGGCCTAAACTCATTTCTTTGTAAGTCATGATTTTTAATCAAATTTTTTACACGTAATATCAAGAGATTGTAAAAGGAATCACGATTGATCAAAGGGTTGATTAAGTTCCCAGCAAGGAGGCAATGACTCATCTCTCAACACCTCTTTATTTTAAAAGGGAAAATAGGGAAATGTGAAGATGCACGACAAAGAGAAGGAAGACTAACTCTATGTAGCTCAAGAGAGAGTTGAATTCATAATGAATGATAGGTATGTTGCAAGTATGAGCAGTTGGTGTTGTCATTAATGTCTATTCAAATAGTTGAAAATGTGTGAGAAGTTGATGCTTTGATTAGTTGCATTATGTTATCATTAGTAAAGCTATTGGTGTCAACCTCTAGTGTTTCTTTGATAATCTTTTGTCTATGCTTGTGGAAGTGTCGATGATGCTAAGGATGTGTCTTTGGTGCATAGTTTCCAAGTGTTTTTGATAAAATTTGATAAAATGAGGAAACAATGTGTTGTAGCAGTATTCTAAGTGATAGAGTTGTGTTCTAGTTTTTCTCCACATTTCTTCTAGGTTGAAGATTTGTCTATGCGATTCAGATATGTTGGTGAGAATTGTTTAGAGGTCTTGTATTCAAGAGTTTGTGTGTTGGATTGTTATACAGAGGTGTCTAGGATAAATGTTTTTGCTCCACATTTCTTCGTAGTTGTGTTTTTGGTCTTGCGATTCTGAGGGAGTTTTATGGTGTTTGTATCTTTTTTCATTCAAGATGTTTTGAGGTTTGGTGCTTTGGAAGATTATTTTCAAGTAATAGTGTATGGTAGAGTTGTCTGAGTGTACTGGGTGTGTACATTCTTAAAGAGGAATTTTTTCCAAGGATTTTGTTGGATTTTAGGGTGTTTGACGAATATTCTAGATCATGTTTGAGCATGATGTGTGGTTTGGAAGTCATCCTTTGGTTTGAGGAAGCACGTACTTGAAAGTTTAATGGTGTTTGTATGGGTAACGATAGTCCTGGTGCTTACACTACATGTGATGGATAATTTTTGTTTGTGGAAGCATTTTGTAGCATGTTGTTGTTGATTTGGGTCCCAACTAAGTTTTGATGTGGTATGTATTCACTTCTATCTTCCACAGAAGTTTTTTGGCACCGACCTAATTTGAATTTACACATTTGAGGTGCATAGCTGACCTTGGAGAGGGTTTCAAGGTTGAATAGGTATAAGTATGAGTTGAGTTGTTGAAGGATGATTAAGATAGATGTAAGATAGATGTGTGAGATATGAATGATACGAAGTGTAGAGTGTTAGAGTGTGAAATTGAGTAATGCAGTGTGAGCTTTCATGTGTTATTTACTGGATGTAGTGAGCAGAAGGTGGCTACAATTCTTCAATCAAACTGTGAAGGTGTTGATGTCATTGTGGTGGATTCTTTGTTGCATTGAGATACTTTTTTCTATGTAATATTCCTTCTCTATCTTCTTTTCTATTCTAGCAGTGAGTCTTTTGGAAGTGAGCCTTTCTTCTTTGGGTAGTGATCCCTCCGATCAGTGAGCCCTATTGTATTGGGTATTGATATTACTTATATTGTGAGCTAATCGTCAACATGGTTTTTCCCTTCTTGGGTTTTCCATGTAAATATGGTGTTCTCTTGTGTATGGTGTTAAGTTTTTTTAGTTTTTGTTATTTTCTTTTCATGCCAATTCATCATAACAAATTTAAGGGTTTAATGAATGAATTTGGATCTGAATATTAATGAGGGTTTTGAATTTTTAAGGCACAACTAATTCACCCCTCTCTTAGTTGTCTTGTGCATTCAATAATATGTATTAGAGCAAGGTTCCTTGGAAGAAAGCTTAATCACTTAAGGTAGATTTGGGATGACGCACAAGAAGGAGATCCCTATATTTGATGGAACACACTATGAATTTTGGAAAACAAGGATAGAAGGCTTCCTAGAGAATTTGGGATATGATGTCTATAAATTATTTAAGGATGGATACATTATGCCTACAGATGGTCTAAGCACTGAAGTTGAACTCGAGGCCTATGAAAGCAATAGTAAAGAAAGGTATGCTCTCTTGAGTAGTCTTACAAAATCTAAATTAGTGAAACTTATGGATTTGAAAACTGGTAAAGCGATTTGGGAAAAGTCGGAAAGTATTTATGAAGGAGATGATATGGTCAAACAAGCTAAGATGCAGAATTTAAAGACCATATTTGAGAACTTGCGGATGTTTGAAGATGAAAAAAATACAATCTATATGCAGAGGGTAGATGAAGTGGTCAGCTCTGTCAATGGTCTTGGTGGAAAAGTCAAAGAACCAAAATTGGTAAAGAAAATTCTTAGAACCCTTCCTAAAGATTACAGTCATAAAGTTGTTGCTATTGAGGAATCTCAAAATCTAGATCATTATTCTAGAGATCAATTGTATGGCTTTTTAATTTCATTTAAAATGAGATAATTTGGTACTAGTAATGGCACAAAAGTTGAGACTGCTTTTAAAGCTACAAAAATAGAGAAGACTGAAGAACCGGATCAGGAAGATATTGATGATGTGGAAGCTAACTTTGTAAGAAGGATGAGAAGATTTGTTGGTAAATACAAAGGTAAGTTTCCTTTCAAATGTTTTAGTTGTGGAAAGATAGGTCACTATGCTTCAAGATGTCCAAATAGGGTTGTGAAAGACAAAAACAAGGAGAGAAAAAGTAAGATGATTAAGAAAATTTATTATGTTAGAGAAGATGTAATTATTTCTAATGATGAATATGATTATGGAGATGATGATGATGAATGCTTTTTCATGGCTTTAAAAGATGAATATTTTTTTGCTAACTCTGAAAGATGTGTGAAGGACTGTCTTCCAAAGAGAAAGGATAAGACTTAAGGTACTTTGGTATCTAATTTTCATACTAGATAGGATAAGAACTATTGGATCATTGGCAGTGCCTACTCTAATCATATGATCAAAGATAAGAGTAAGTTTGTTAAACTTGAAAAGTATGATGGAGGACTTGTTAATTTGGTGATGATTCAAGTGCTAAGATATGTGGAATAGGTTCAATCAGTTTTGATGGCAAGCATAATACTGAATATCTTTACTATGTCAAAGGTTTAAGTCATAACCTCTTGAGTGTTGGAAAAATTTGTAGAAAATGATACAATCTTATGTTTTAAGATGATAGATGTGAGATCAAAAATAGGTCTGAAACTGTGATTTTTGTTGGAAGGACAGATGGAAATTTTTATCAGCTTAAGGGTGTTGATGGTCATTGTCTTATGACTCAGATCAATGAAAGTTAGCTATGGAATAGGAGGATGTGTCACATTAATTTTGATAAATTTGTAAGAATCGGTTCAGTTCAAGTAGTGAGATATTTTCCAAAGATTACAAAGCCTATTAATGTTGTCTACAAGGATTATCAGATTGGAAATCAAACAAGAAGTTTCAAAGGAAAATAACAATCTTCTACCGGATTACTGGAATTAATGCATACAGATCTTTGTGGTTCCACAAGAACAAGAATTCTTCAAGGTGACATTTATTTCATGCTTTTAACTAATGATTTATTCAAGAATGACATGGGTTACTTTTCTTTAATAAAAATATGAAGCCCTAGATAGGTTCAAAGCATTTAAAGTTATAGTTGAGAATAAAATGGATATGAAGATCAAGTGTTTGAGGTCTGAAAAAGGTGGAGAGTTCACCTCCAATGAAATTAACATGTTTTGTGAGAATTGTGGCATAAAGAGGCACTTGTCTGCCCATAGGAATCCTCAAAAAAATGGAGTGGTTGAAAGGAAAAACAAAACTGTTCAAGAAGCTACAAGAACTATGATGAAAGAAGCTAACCTAGCAAAAGTCTACTAGAGAAAAGAAATTCATATGGTTGTTTATATACTTAACAGAGTTCAAGAAAATAAAAACAACACAAAGACTCCCTATTAGTTGTGATATGGAAGGATACCTATTGTCAAATACTTTGAAGTATTTGGAAGCAAATGTTATATCATAAGAGATGAAGAAAACTTGGAAAACTTTTATTCAAGTTTTGATGAAGGAATCTTCCTTGGATATTCTACTAAGAGAAAATTCTATCAGTGCAACAACAAGAGACTAAGAAAGATTGTTGAGAGTGAAAGTGTCGACATTAATGAATATCTTCATAACTCAATGGTGATAGATGGATATGAATTAGATGAACCTGATTGCAGAGAAAAGGAAAAAGAAGTGCAATTTGAAGAAGAGGAAGAAGCTCCCAAAAAGACCCCTAGAACCCCTAAGTATGTGTAGAGAAATCATTCTGAAGAACAGATCATTGGAGACAAAATAAAAGGTGTATTAACAAGAAGGAAAGCTATTGAAGAAGAGGTAAATTTGTGTTTACTTTCTAAAGTTGAACCTAAAATAGTGATTGAGGCATGCAAAGATGAATATTTGATGAAAACTACGGAAGAAGAACTATTACAAATTGAGAATAATCAAACCTGGGAACTTGTCCCAAAGCCTACAAACAAAAATATAATTGCATCTAAGTGGGTGTTCAAAAACAAACTGAATGAGAATGGAGAAGTGGTAAGGAACAAAGCAAGGCTTGTGTGTAAGGGCTATTCACAAGTTGAAGGAATAGATTTTGAGGATACATTTGCTCTGGTGGTAAGAATGGAAGCTATCAGGATGTTTTTTCCTTTTGCAGCACATAAGAACTTTAAAGTTTATCAAATGGATGTGAAGTTTTCTTTCTTGAATGGAGAATTGGAAGAAGAGGTATACATGGAACAATCGGAAGTATTTCAGTTATCAAATAAACCTAATATGGTCTGCAGATTGAAAAAGGCACTATATGGATTGAAGCAAGCTCCCAGAGCTTGGTATGCAAGACTGGATAAATATTTAATACAACAAGGATTCAATAAAGGTACCGTAGATAGTAATATTTATGTTAAAGTTAGAAAAAATCAAATCTTGCTCGTTGTTGTGTATGTTGATGACATAATTTTTGGAGGTAATGAAGCTATGTGTAAGAAATTTGTAAAAGATATGCAGAAAGAGTTTGAGATGTCTATGTTTGTGGAGATTGATTTCTTCCTTGGGCTACAAATCAATAAAACAGACAAAGGTATACTCATTTCACAATCAAAGTATGTCAAAAAAATGTTGAATAAATTTGAAATGTTAGACTCTAAAGCAGTATGTAATCTTATGGTTACTGGTTGCAAACTAAGAAAAATGATGAATCTCCTAAGGGTGATCAGAGCAAGTACATATCAATGATTGGTGGACTGCTATATCTAACTACTACTAGACCGGATATCATGCAACCAGTTTGTCTTGTGGCTAGATTTCAAGATCCTAGAGATTCAAATGTTGCAGTAGTGAAGAGGATATTTAAATACTTAAAGGGCACTCTAGATCATGGCTTATGGTATCCAAAAGATACTAACTTCAACTTGAGTGCTTACACAAATTCAAATTGGGTTGGTTGTGTTGATGACATGAAAAATAGAAGTGGTGGTGCATTATTTCTTGGATGTAAATTGGTATCATGGCTAAGTAAGAAACAAGATTTAGTTTCTTTGTCTACTGTAGACTTGCAGTAGCAACATTGTTGCACACAAGTGTTATGGATGAGACAAACATTGAAGGATATCAGAGTAGTGTGTGATGGACCAATTTCTATCTTTTGTGACAATACAAGTGCAATCAATATTTCAAAGAATCCAATGATGCATTCAAGGAAAAAACATATTTCAATCAGATATCACTTTTTAAGAGAGAATGTTGTGGAGAATGAAGTGAAACTTGAATATGTGCCTACAAAGGATCAGATTGTTGATATATTCACTAAGTCTCTACCTAAGGATAATTTTGAGTATCTCCAAGAGAAGTTGGGGGTCACTTCCCCTCCTTTGAACTAGATGCATAAGGAGATGCATCAGTCCAATGGATCTCAAGATTCATTATTTATTCTTGATTGATGCTGGTGGCTACCTCTCAAGGGGAGTAGGTAGTAGCATTGTTGATTGTTACAGTCAAAAGAGTGTGTGTTGTCATTTTTTAGTGGTTTTTGATTTGATACAGGTTGGTGTGTGCTCCTGAGGGGGAGTATTCAAAGCAGTAAAGGAAAGATATTCTAGAGAAGTGGTAAGCAGGTTGTTTGATGTCAAAGGAAGATAATAAATAATACAAATATGTCATTTTCCATTGATGTTAAAGGGGGAGAGATAAACATGTGAAAAATAATAAGTAATAAGGGAGAGAGAAATGCATAAGCCATTCAGAGTGAAAGAACAATGTGTAAGAGATAAGTTATTCAGGGGGAGAATTAATATGAAGAGTTGGAGTGTGTTGGTATTCAGAGTTGTTATGTCTTTGATGGTTTTTCACATCATGTGTTGTCATCAATGACAAAGGGGGAGGTTGTTACAAGTATGAGTAGTTGGTGTTGTCATTGACGTCAACAAGCTTGCGTTCTCATTAATTTCTATTTAGATAGTTGCAAATGTGTGAGTAGTTGATGCCTTGATTAGTTGCATTATGTTGTCATTAGTAAAGCTATTGGTGGCAACCTCTAGTGTTGTTTTGATAAGCTTATGTCTATGGTTGTGGAAGTGTTGAAGACGTTGAGGATGTGTCTCTGGTGCTTGGTTTCTGAGTGCTTTTGAGAAAATTTGATAAAAAGAGGAAACAATGCATTGCAATGGTATTTTGACTAATAGGGTTATGTTTGGTTTTTTTCCGCATTTCTTCTAGGTTGAAGATCTATTTGTGTGATTAAGATATATTTGTGAGAAGTGTTCAAAGGTTTTGTATTCAATAGTTAGTGTGTTGGATTATTGTACAAAAGTTGTGTGGTTGTGCATTACAGAGGTTTCTAAGAGAATTTTTTTTCTCTACGTTTATTCGCAGTTGTGTTTCAGGTCTTGCAATTTTGAAGGAGTGTTTATGGTGTTTTTATCTTTGTTCATTCAAGATGGTTTGAGGTTTGGTGCTTTGAAAGATTATTTTTCAAGTAATAATGTATGGCAGAGTTGTCTAAGTGTATTGGGTGTGTACATTCTTCAAGAAGAATTTACAAAGGATTTTGTTGGATTTTAGGGTATTTGAGGAATATTCTAGATCATGTTTGAGTGTGATGTGTGGTTTGCAAGCCATCCTTGGGTTTGAGGAAGCATGTACTTAAAATTTTAATGGTGTTTTCTCGAGTAATGGTTGTCCTGGTGTTTACACTACATGTGATGGATAATTATTGTTTTTGGAAGCGTATTGTAGTGTGGTGTTGTTGATTTGGGCCCCAACTAAGGTTTTATGTGGTCAGCAATTACTTCTATCCACCACATAAGTGTTTTGGTGCTGACCTAAATTGAATTTACATGTTTGAGGTGAATAGCCGACCTTGGAGAGGGTTTCAAGGTTAAAGAAGGTATAAGTATGAGTGTAGTTGTTGAAGGATGATTAAGATAGATGTGTAAGATGCGAATGATACGGAGTGCAGAGTGTTAGAGTTCAAAATTGAGTAATGCGGTTCAAGATTTCATGTGCTATTATACTGGATGCAATAAGCAGAAGGTGGCTACAATTCTTTAATCAGACTTTGAAGGTTTCGATGTCGTTATGGTGGATTCTTTGTTGCATTGAAATGCTTTTCTTTGTGTAGTATTCCTTTGCTATCTTCTTTTCTATTCTGGTAGTGAGGCTTTCTTCTTTGGGTAGTGAGCCCTATTGTATTTAGTATTGATTTTTATTATATTGTGAGCTAATCCTCACCATGGTTTTTCCCTTCTTGGGTTTTCCACGTAAATCTGGTGTTCTCCTGTGTATGGTGTTAAGTTGTTTAAGTTTATGTTAGTTTCTTTTCATGCCAATTCATCATAATTGATTTAAGGGTTTAATGAATTAATGTGGATCTAAATATTAATGAGGGTTTTGAATTTTTAAGGTACAACTGATTCACCCCCCCCCCCTCTCAGTTGTCTTATGCATTCAACAAGATATTTCTAAGCTCGCACCAAGGAGAAAATGAGTATGTGAGATCAAGTAAAATGTTAGGAAAGGTATAAAACATGGCCATAGGTTTAGCAAGCAGTGCATGGAAGATAAGAGGGTATGACAAAATATTTGTCTTTGTATTTAAAGCCATACTAGAATCAAGGAAAACTATCACATATTAGGTCGCGTATGAAGTGAGTTTTAACCTGTAAATTCGAAACGCACAAATCAGTGGTTTATAGTTTATAAAATTGCTTGTTTGAGAAGAGGCGTGTGGGAAGAAAAGTTTCATAGAAAGAGAGGAGTGATGGGGCCCGCGGCATATGGGTTTGGACATCTTGTGTGCTGAGTAGAGTATGGTGCAACAGGTGAAGCAGTAAGAAAATAAGAAGCATTTAGTAAGGCCATGCCATTTGAAACATGAGTGGAGGAGCAAAGATTTGATGTGCAAGTCACCATAGGAAATTTGAAGATTAATGATGGATGAGGGGACAAAGAAAGAAAAGTAGAGGTTTTTGGAAGAGGAATACATAGTAGCGAAGGATTTTGCAAAGGCATTGTAACTGTATCTTCATGAAATCTGAACAAATAAATTTATTTGATTTTCTTTCAAATTTGAGTGTATTGTTGTGCAATTTGAAATCGATTTAAATTGTCACATGTAATTGTTGATTTTAGTGTTTATCATCTATGAAGTCATTTTTAATCTGTATTTTACAATTTGGGTGAGTGATGGAGTGAGTGTTGTTTTCCCATCTTCATCAATCCTTGAATGGATTTGGCCTCATTTGGCATATCTATCCTACTTCAAATTGAAAATTACCAATCCATGATCAATAATAGCTATCTCCTTGCACCATTCAACAACCTTCTCCTCTTCATCTTTATTCAAGACTATTGGGGGGCCTTTCCTCTTTTTAGAAGTAACACCAATCAACCATTTCATCAGTGTGGTTGTTGGAATACCACAATTCATTGTTTATCCCCTTGTTGACATTCCATTGTCTTCAACGTCTCTCATGGTAGATTCCAAGTCAATCGTAGACCATTCCCATTGTACTGAAACATTTTTTGTTGTAACTGTTGCATTCACTTGGACTACAGGGTTGATTGGTTGTGGGATGGGAATAAATTCATCCTCTTCACTTTGTGGCAACCTCACACCTCCCTTGTGTGGAGGAAATTTTTTCTATGCTCTCTTTATAGCTCGCCTAGTTCTAGCTTGTGCTTTATTCTTCATGTGTATTGAGCCAAGTGTAAGAATAAAATCAGCAAACACAAACACACAAAAATATATTCAAAGTAAAGGAGAAGGTATGATGCTAGTGAGTGCTATGTTGCATGAGGGGTCCACGTCAACAAAGTACATATTGGCAAAAAACTTGAAATACATAGTGTAAACAGTCCAATTTGCAACTCAAAAAAATAGTCAAACATACATACAACACACTCTACATGGCATACAACCCTTAACTGATCAGATCCCCAATCCTAACTCTTACAACCCTTAGCTAATCATGGAATATATATATTCAGTTAAGGAGTTACATATAATTTGAAACAACGTTATGATACAAATATTTATAACCCTAAATGAAAACAGCATTATGATATTAATATATAACTTGAAACAACAATATGATACAAATATTTATAACCCTTTCTGAAAAAATATTATGATATTTATATATAACTTCAAACAGCATTACGATATAAATTGAAACAACATTATCATACATGTAAACATCAATGTAATTGAACAAACAAACCATACATCTAATTCAGTTAAATGTAAATGAAGAAGGCTATATGATACATCAATATATATATATATATATATATATATATATATATATATATATATATATCTTTGAAATTAATCTCCCTTTGCCTTAGGCTCTAGACATTCTTCAATAATTCCAGCTAGTAATCTCAATACAAAATTTCCCTATAGCTTGGTGATAATTAGATCCCAACAACCAATCTTCTCCTTCACTCTTTTGCTTCTCTCAAGTTGTATTTCTCTCAAAAACAAAGATAAATGATCCTTTAGTTTGATTTTTGGCATCTTCATTCTTTGTAAACTTTTACATAATTATATTCGAAGTATAATTTCATTTCAATGATGCAACCTATTAGCTCTTACAGATTTAGGGTTCCAATGTTTCAAAATATATCCTTTTCTTTCCAACCTTTTCCAAATATCTAAAGAATTTATCTTCTCTTTATTATATAGGCATCCCATTAGCTATCACTCATTCTTCTCTTTCTTTATCTTTTAACTCACTCGTGTCTTATCTCAACAAAAATTATTTGCACCAATCTATTTGTATTACATCCAATTGTCTTTCAAGGCTCATCCTATGTCGATCATTTATAGGAGGCATGTTAAATCAATCAAGGAAACAAACTAAAAAAAATGACCAACTAAGCACACCTACTATTGTGCCCTTGCACACACATGCCTCACTTTTCCCTTGGAAAAGTAGGGCCCCTTTGTTTCTTGGTTATATTTTACTAATTATTAAAAAGAGCTCACTTTTGCACAAGGTGTTTCAAGTGTTCTTATAGCTATCACATGTCTTCTTGTGGCAGCAAATGAAATTTCAAGTGTGAAGAATGTGAAATGAAGAGAAAAATAGTTCAAATTTCCTTCTTAACCAAACAAAATGAAACTACCGCAAGTCATCAAAAAAAGGTTATGAAACTATAGTGATAGTTACAACATATGGAGACAAAATTACCTCCTACTATAAACTACTCATTTTGTCACCAATCAAATTTGTATTTTCTCATCATAAACTCCCCTTATCTTCTAACCTCCCTATTATACTCCAAAACACCCCAAGGTTGTCTCCAACCTTAAAACTAGCTTACTAGCTTTGGAATTTGTCAATTTATCACCTCCTAGCCAACGAAGTGTTGAGACAAAATCCTAAGTAGTAATGGAAACAAAGGACCCTCTTGGTCATGTTCCTCAAACATGTTTTTACATATCGCAAATCATGTGCCTCTTCAAGGGCATCAAAGATAGGTCAATGATACTTCAAGAATGTACACCCCCCCCTCCCAACAATATCTACTATTTCATAATCCCTATTCTACAATCAATTTCCTTACATTGTGAACATTATATGAGGTTACTAAAAAGAGCTCACCTTCAGGGAAAACTTTAAGAAACCTCTCCCCCCACCCCCCGCCCCCCCTCCCGCCCCCGCCCCCTCGGTGAAGGTGTAAATTCCTGGAAAATCCTGTATACTTCCAAATAAAAAATATTAATTTTATTGGAAAAAAAAATCATTTTTCGAGAAAAAAAAATAATCCCAATTGGTGAATCTTTTATAATCCTTGGAAGTATATGGAAAATCTTGGTGAATGCAATATTTTTTTAATCGAATAAAATATTCTTCATTAGCGATTAAAACCATTTTTCAAACCAGAATTTTTTTTCCATTGGCAATTAAAACCTTTTTTCAAAGCAAAAAATATATTTTCATTGGCAAATTAAAAAGAATCTCAAAATAATAATAAAATCCAGAGGCAAAATAAACAGATATGCCAACAAAAAATCATAGGGGTCATTCGATGAATGTTTGATGGACGACTATAGTTGCATTCCGAAACTAAATCTCTAAAGCACTAGACTTGAGATTTGAAACCTCCGGAATAACACTAGAACCGTTAGATTTCTATAAATCAATGGTTGAGATTTTATTATCGTACAAATGGTTATAAATTTTTTTTTGTCAGCAATTGGGCGACCTTGGCAGGATGCACAACTTTTGAAGTGTTAGCTCATTTAATGAATTGTAAGGTGCCATTAAGGGATGTCTTCTCAAATGCTTTCAAACACCAACTTTAGGTTTAACGTAATCTTTTAAATCCTCTGAAATGATAGATCTTAAATAAGGAGGTTGGAGAAACGGATTTAGTAGAAAATTGTCACTTCCTATCGTTAAAGTTAAGTGAGCCTGCATACGAGGAAAGGTGGCAGCATTTTGAACTCCAGACTCAGAGTTTCCTCAAAATGGTACTTCCAGCCGATATCAAGGTATGGGAAGATGAACTTGTGGCCATCATGCAACCAATTTTGAATTGGCCTGAAGAAGAGAAACTCGACATCATTTCCCAGCTACGTTCAGTGGTGTGGAAAGAGAAAACCAGCTATGCCAAGGACAACAGGGTGATTTTCATTTTAGAAGAAGAAGAACACGTTGAATTTCATAATTTAGTTATGGAAATGTAGTTGGAACTGTACAGAGTCCTGGCCCCTCCAGCGGTTTAACAACATGCATGAATCCTTTTGTGAATTGTGAATTTGTGATACGTAATGGTAAGGGGACGTAGTTTCAGCCTTTGAGCGCTTTTTGAATTTTGATTGTACAGGTTGTGGGGTGACAGGTCTGTGAAACCACATTTTTGGCATTAGAGAGATAAAAGAATATATTTCTAAATATGTGTATTTATTAATGCTTCCTTTTAATTATGAATGAATTGTGTTTCTTCATGATAATTGTTCAATGTTTATCTGTTAGGTCAGAATGCCTATTTTTTCATCTCTGAGACTTTGTGTTCAGATTAATTCATCTGTTAAAAGAGAAACTATCACTTTTCTTTACTGATTGTGAGAAACACGGAGTTTGTGTCATTTGTTTTAAAATATTTTGCATCTACTTTCATGGTTAAAGTGACAAATCTGTACACCAACAAGTAAAAAAAGTTGCATTCCGGAAGTAAATCTCTGAAGCATTAGACTTGCGAATTAAAACCTCTGAAATAACAATATAACCGTTAGATGCAGACATGTGGCAAGATAAAGGCCCATCGTTCATCACTCATTCAGTCTTTTCAATGCCTCAACGTTGTACATTTCATTTAATTGAAATTCTTAATCTTTTTGAAGAAAGTGTGGTTGGCATACTGCTAGTGCTAGTGCTGGCAGTGGCGGTGATTAATGCCATATGTGATATGAACATCCGAAGCAATTTCTTGGATAGCTCATAGCTTTAATGAAACAAGATTTCTAATGATTTCATATCATTTGAACTTTGAGTGGCATTGGTGAATCGGTGATTTTGACAGCTTGTCAGTTTGAGGTACAGTTGGCATGTAGCCAGACGTCAATCAAATTAAAGATTTTAATTATACAGGCTAGTAGCGGCACTGGTGGCCCATAAATAGGGATAGTGATTCAATGAATAGTGGATAGTGCCATAAGGGTTTTTATTTTCTAGGGTTAATAAGGATTCATGAAGAAGATGATGCGATATTGGGGATACTATAAATTCTCCTGCCTACATTTATGTAGTTATAGAGTAATCAATAAAAGACGAATTTCCTTCAAGTTCAAAATGGGTGGAATTGGAAAGAAGTTGATTTGGTTAACCTAACTTCTCAGTCAGGTTTTGAACCAAGATGAGGAGCTCTGATGGAGTTAAGTGCTATACCAGTACATGGAAGTTGCGTGCAAAATATGGGAGCAGATTTGCTTCTCCTCTTGTATTTTAACAGCTCCCATTTCCTTAGCATGGTTGGCCAGGAAAGCCCCATGCATTTATTTTCAAAGAGATATTTGTATTACATCTTTTGTATGACTCTTATTCTCAAAGGGGGTAAGTACATTTTGTATCTTCATGGCTCCCATTTCCCCTTGATTGATTAGAACCCCCTTTCCCTAGCATGGTTGGAAAATCCATCAACAAAAGCTTGGAATCATGCATTTATTTTCACAGCCATATTTGTATTATGTTATCACCTGCAGAAGCTTGGAATCATGCATTTATGTTTAGAATTACATTTGTAATAAGTTTTCAGCAACAGAAGCTTGGAAATTGGAATCAATTTGTAATCCATTGATGATTGTAACGAGCAACAACTTGGAATAAATTATTAAATTTTTTCTATGTAAAGTAGTAGTACTAAAGTGACACGCTGACATATGTTATTTATACAAAACAAGAGCTTTTCTGATCTACAGCTACTCGTTTGTAAAAAGATATGTAATAATATGACATTGAAATTTAGTTGCAATAAAATAAATGATTATGTTGTGTTATTCTAAGTTATTCATTTACACTTAGAGTAAAGAGTTGTTTTATGAGTTCAGAATATACTTTATGCAAATATATTCAAATCAGTTTTTTTCTTTTGAGAAATTAAGTAATATACTAAGTACTTTATGCAATATGCACTTGATAATTCATGGTTATATCGGGCCATCGGGGGAATGCAATCATTCGTTCCACCGATGTTTATGTGTTATAGCAATGTGCTTACTTTTGTTGACTCTATCGGTATATCGGGGAGCACACCTTATGAGTCTTCACCTTCAGGCCATCGATGGGGCTGTGATGGGGGTTCCACTGATAAATAATTGTTAGGCCGGTGCCTATGGTATTGACTATTGATTTTTGTTAGGAATGGGGGAAGGACTGCGAGTATGGGATTTCAAATCTGTTTATGGATGCAATGAAATTATGTAGGCTATAATATGGATCTTGTCACACAAATTTCTACAATTTGCATTATGTAATATGTAGGCTATAATAAGTCCTTTGCAACGTTAAGTTACTAGCCCCTTCGCCTTGATGCCAATCCTAGCGCGCAAAAGTTTAAAACACGTGTCAAGTTTATTTTTTAATTTAATATCATAAATTACTCAAGTTTCAACCGTTGGATGAACATTTGATGTATGGTTGTAGTTGCATTCTGTAATGAAATGCACAGAGCGATAGGCTTGCCAACTTAAACCTCTGGAATCACCCTATAACCATTAGATTTAGAAAGATCAACTGTTAAGATTAAGAATTTTTAATTTGTAGACCTAAGACATTTAATTCACTTTAATGTTCCAATTTCGAGAAACAAAGCATTTAAAGCACTTTGTCCTGCTAAGTGTCAATTGTCAACTGTCAAGTGATTAATGTTTATTTTTTTAAGTTAATATACTTTATGCAATATGCATTTGATAATTCATGGTTATATCGAGCCATTGGGGGAATGCAATCATTCGTTCCACAGATGTTTATGTGTTACAGCGATGTGCTTAGTGCTTACTTTTGTTGACTCTATCGGTATATCAGGGAGCGCACCTTATGAGTCTTCGCCTTCGGGCCATCGGCGGGGTTGTGATGGGGGTTCCACCGATAAAGCATTGTTAGGTCAATGCCTATGGTATTGACTAATACTATTGATTTTTGTTAGGTCGATGCCTATGGTATTGACTAGTTATATTGACTAATATGGATCTTGTCACAAAAAAGTTTAAAACAACTTTAAAACACATGTCATGTTTATTTTTTTAAGTTAATATCATAAATTACTCAAGTTTCAACCGTTGGATGAACATTTGATGTATGGTTGTAGTTGCATTCTGTAATGAAATGCACAGAGCGATGGGCTTGCCAACTTAAACGTCTAGAATCAACCTATAACTGTTAGATTTAGAAAGATCAACGGTTAAGATTAAGAATTTGCAACTTCTAGACCTAAGACGTTTCATTCACTTTAATGTTCGAATTTTGAAAAGCAAAGCATTTAAAGCACTTTGTACTGCTAAGTGTCAATTGTCTGATTTTTTTTAAGTGAGAGGGTCAATACACGGTGAGATTTTTTCAAGTCCTTTGCAACGTTAATTTACCGGTCCCTTGGCCTTGATGCCAATCCTAGCGCACAAAAGTTTAAAACAACTTTAAAACACATGTGTCATGTTTATTTTTTTAAGTTAATATCATAAATTACTCAAGTTTCAACCGTTGAATGAACATTTGATGTATGGTTGTAGTTGCATTCTGTAATGAAATGCACAGAGCGATGAGCTTGCCAACTTAAATGTCTAGAATCAACCTATAACCGTTAGATTTAGAAAGATCAGTAGTTAAGATTAAAAATTTGCAACTTCTAGACCTAAGACGTTTCATTCACTTTAATGTTCAAATTTCAAAAAACAAATAATTTAAAGCACTTTGTACTACTAAGTGTCAATTGTCAAGTGATTACGGTTGTTTTTTAAGTGAGGTTCAGCACACAGTGAGATTTTTTCAAGTCCTTTGCAACGTTAATTTACCGGCCCCTTGGCCTTGATGCCAATCCTAGCGCACAAAAGTTTAAAACAACTTTAAAACACATGTTTCATGTTTATTTTTTTAAGTTAATATCATAAATTACTCAAGTTTCAACCATTGGACGAACATTTGATGTATGGTTGTAGTTGCATTTCGTAATGAAATGCACAGAGCGATGGGATTCCCAACTTAAACCTCTGGAATCACCCTATAACCTTTAGATCTAGAAAGATCAACGGTTAAGAATTTGCAACTTGTAGTCTTGTAGACCTAAGACATGTCATTCACTTTAATGTTCCAATTACGAGAAAAAAAAGCATTTAAAGCACTTTACACTTTGAAATTGTACAGTGATTTTTAAAGTCTTACTCTTCACTCTTCAGATTGCTCATTGCAGTGCACCACCCTGTTTTGGATTCCACAGTTGCACTTCCAACAATGCCATTCCAGTTTTCAAGAGACGGGACTCAGAATCTAGGTAAGTGAAAGAATTCTTGAGGCTACCTTTCATCGTTTGACATTTCTTAAAATCTTATTTTGTCAAAGTTTTAAGTTTGGGTTTAGAGACTTAAGAATTTATTAAAATTAAGGAGGACTAATAGGTATTACAGAATTCAAATTTCACAACTTCACATTTGTATAAGCATGTTTACCGCCAGTACCACTAGAGCAATGTCCGATAAAAAAATACATTATGAATAATTGCTTAAAACCTCAGGTTTCACTGATGGGTACCATGATATTTATGATCCTGAAATCTATGGTAGGCGTACCTCAAAACTTAGATTTTCATCTCAGAATAAGGCTGCAAAGAAAACATGAGTTAATAGTGTCAGTGCACCGTGCGTAACTGGATTAGGGCGCATGATGTTACATGAAGTTTTCCTTTGCCCAGAATTTATCATGGTCTGTGCCAAAAATTATGATGATAAGAAAAGAGCAATTATTAATAAAGATAGCCAAGTAGAATTTTTATCCATTAATGCAGAAGAGCTTGGAAAAGTGTTGGGGTTTACAACCGAATAATTTGGAAATGACCACATTGACCTAGAAAAGCTTGCTAGTGATCATGAAGCAGTGGAAGAAAGGCAGAAAAATAATTTCTTAAATAAAATAGTTAAGGATAAAAGAAAATTGAAAGGTGATGATAAGCCTCCTTATGATTTGGATATTTTTAAAGCATGTGTTCAGGATACTATTTCCATGCTAGCATTTTGCCTCAGTTTGGATAGCAATTTGGAAGTGGGTGCAAGACTTTTTGAAATGGTATATAATATCCATTACGGTGATGAACATGTCAAATATAATTATACTCAGCACATTGTAGAATCCATGCATAAACATTTTTTAATGATTAAAGAAGGTTCCACCAAGACATATAGGTTCACAACCTACTTGTGCTGTCTTTTTCTATTCAAATTTAGTGAAATATTTCTGACCAACAAGCTTCAAATTCGGCCCTATAGTAATGCAGAGGAAAAGAAAATGGCTCCAGTATATGAATGGACCACTGAGATATGGATGCATGATTCTCGAAGGAACTACAGTTATTTTGTAGACTACTTTTTGGCTCCATTACATCAAGAAATTACAAATACTCCAATACCTAGATTGCCTATCTCATGTAGAAACTGCATGCAACTAGGAAAATAAATATAATTGGTTGATTGGTACTTAATGGAAGAATATAATGTGCTAAGATTTTATGGATCGAGAGTACAACCATACAAACTTCCAATACATGTGACAGAAAGGGTTTTTGCATTGGAATATGTAAGGCAAGTGCAGAGTGCTAATGAACTACACTTTCTCAGTCAGCAAAAGAAGACCTTATTTCCTTCTTTACCTTTTTCATGTGGAGGGTTCACATTCAAGAGAAAAGAATTTAGTGTCGCACATAATATTTTGAAATTTTTTGACTTTGATGCTATCTGTCACTGGCAGTATGATCCATGTGACATCATTAAATCAATGATTATGGCAAATAGGAATGTTGCAAGTAGAATTCAACATCAAAGTAAACCCTTGCTTGAAAACTTGAGAAACAAGGATTCTTGGGATGAGGTCAAAATAGCAATAGAGAAAATTGTTGCTGAGAATGGTATTTCTTTTGAACAATTGTAAGCAAAAATTATGGCATTGCACCAAAAGACAGTTAGGACACACAATAATTTTTATGAAAAAAGTGATAAACCATCTAGTAGAGTAAAAATTCCAGGTTCTCTAGAGAAGGAATTTACAAATGAAAATTGGTCACAATCAAAAATTACTACCTTTTGGTCTATGAGGAAGGACCTGGGTGATCCAAGATCTCTTGTAGAGTATAGAGCTAACGAAGAAGATAAAGAGTTTAGCAAATTGTGGAATATAGAGTATCCTGATGAACATGAAAACAAAGAAAGTGATGATGAATCTAATGTTGATAGTGAAGAAGAAGAACAAAGCCATGCCAATTACAAATCTAGTTTAAGCGAGGCCACAAAAGAAGCATATGCTTCAGCATATACTTAAGGAGCAGCCATAATTGAAAAAAGTGGTTATGAAGGTGGTCCTTTGGGGTCCAAAGACTCCAAAAGACAAGGTGTTTGGATGGTAAAATATGTTGAGCATAGAAAACCAGTTGATAAATCTGGCATTGGGCTTGGAGGTGAAAAAGTAGACCAAGGGCATAAAAGTCAATTTGTTAGAGCTTCTAATCCTCATCCTCATGGTTAGATACAATCACAACTAGGACACGCCCTTGGTGGACAGCTTAGTGCAACTGGGAGTGCCATTGGTGATGATGGTATGGTTAGTATTACTAGTAGTGGTCAACATGTGCTAAAACAACAAATTACACAAAAGAGGAAAAGAATACAAGATACCACAGAAACACCAGGTGATCAAGGCAATCAAAATAGGCGAAGGATTTTGACAGGTCCAAGTCACACTATCAGTGAATCCACCACAAAGGAGTTATTTCAAGGCACTCCCCCAATTCCGGTTAGTGTGGCTGCGACATCATTAGCAACTGCAACTACTCCTATTCCTTCGCCATTCAAGCATTCCATTGTTCCCGCCTCCCCAAGTTATGATTTCATTGAAGAGTTTAAAAAGAAATCAGCCTTGAATGAAAAAGAAAAGAAGCAACTGATGGAGAGTGTGTCTGATGTAACTTCAGAGCCTGCAATAACCATGGTATTACCCACATTTGACACAAATAAATAAATCATGGAATACACAATTGTTGTGCCCACAGTTCAAAACAAACCAACAAATCAGATGGATCGATCTGAATACCAGGTAACCAATTTTCAATTGGATTTTTTTGGCCTAAAAAATACTAACAAAATTAATGTATTAAAGAAGAACAATGAATTGGTGTACACATCATTGCTAAAGAAAGATAGAGAGAAGAAAAGGTTGCATACTCAAATAGAAAAGTTACAGGCAGACCTAGCAAGTGAGAAAGCAAAGAAGAAAGTAGCAGATAACAAGAGCAATGAATTAGAAAAAAGAATAATAAAATTTTCCTCTACATCAACAAGCAAAGAGGATAAACCAAATGAGAGAGAACTGAATGACCTGAAGTGAAGGCTAGATGAGAGCAACAAGATATATGATGAGGAAAAATCCACTTTAGAAAAATAAAGACTAAGCATTGCGAATGGAAATGCACAGTGGGAACAAAAATTGGAGAAACGGAGAAAAACAAATGAAAGATTAGAGACAGAGCTAGATTAGAGCAACAAGAAATATGATGAGGAAAAATCTACTTCAGAAAAATTAAGACTAAGCATTGTGAATGAAAATGCACAATGGGAACAAAATTTGGAGAAACAGAAAAAAACAAATGAAAGATTGGAGACAGAGCTGACGGAAGCAAAAGAAGAAATTAAGTCTTCTCAAAATAAGTTATCTGCATTTTGTAGAGATACGGTGAGGCATATGAAACAAAATATCTGTGATGAAATAATGCAGACATTTGATCATTTGTGTGATGTTTCAATTGATTGATGCTATCAGACAACATTATAAGAAGCTCAGCAAATATTTAGTGGACAACAAAAACGTGTTGGAATTAGATAAATCTGCAAATCAAGTTCTACAAACAGTTTACAAAGCCAGTGACAATGATTTGAAATCAAAAGGGATTACTAATTAGATTGAAACCTCAATGAAGTTGTCATCTATGATTGAAAAGTGTTCGAGAATGCGTGGAACAAAGGAATATTTTCATTTGGTTGCAGACAAGATAAAGGTGGTGGATGAAAAGGTAAGCAACTTCACAGAGCTTGGTTTTCCAGAGGCTTTTGACACAAATGAGCAATTCATTGGAAAGGATGGTTTTAGAAAGAAGATGGAAGGTGCAAGGAAGATTGATTTGGACCAGTTTCCTCATAACCTAGATGTGAACTATTTGGATTCCATCAGAACACTAATAACCTTGGAAGCAAAATTGACTGAAGAACTCAAGACAGGTTCCACTTCCAATTACAATCATGAAATGTTAACAAAACTTCAAGTCAAACAACATCAATTAGAACAAATGGAAATTCCACCACCTAAAGAGTGGAAGTTGCTAGAAAAGGTGATACAGTGACTTGATTTTTAATTTTCAATCTTTGATAATATGAGTTTCCAAGTTCCAACTCAACTCTATGCAGACTTGTCTTTGGGCATTGGCAAGATTTTGCATTGCCAATGCCAATATGTACTCCTTCAAGTGAAAATCAATTAAAACGCTCAAATTCAGACTTCAGTAATGTGATGATGTTCAATTATTTGTATTATTTATTTTATCATTTGAACTATAAGGTGACGAACTGTTAGCTCATTATATTTACTTCTTGGTAGAGCTTCCAAGTTATAGATGTTGAACTGTTAGCTCATTATATTTACTTCTTGGTAGATTTTCTAAGTTATGGATGTTGAACTGTTAGCTTTTGTTATGTTTTGACTAAAAATCTTGATCAGTATCCACCAACTTACAATCTTACACGTCACCCACATCCCACATACTGCAAAAATACACTACAATTGATTTTATGATTAGCACAAATTGCAGAGATTTGTGTGACAAGATCCATTTTGTGGCCCACATTACTACTTGATCAATGATCATGTCCATAAATAAATCTAAAACCCCATGGTCATAGCCCCTATTCCTAAAGAATTCAAATTCAATGTACTGACAAATTAAATGTACTTCCACACACTCAATTTGAATAACATAAACAGCCACTTTGGAGAGAGCCAAATAAGTTAATAAATTATAAGCATATGAATCCACAATAGTTGAATACTCGAAAGCAAAACAATAATTATGTGTAGCCTTCTCCATTGTATTGATCTTCAAAGTTCAAACGATATGCATTATAAAAATAGTTTATGATATGAGATGGATCGGCGAATTGGTGCAATCTACCATCTATCTTCTAACTATTTTCTACTCTAAAGTCTAATTAAAGAGGATGTGATGATCCATTGATCTCCTATTCAGGTCTTGATCTCTCTTATTTACAAAAATTCATGACGTTTAACAACTAAACATAACTCAAATTATAAATAAAACAATGTCGCAGGTGAATGCACCAATCCATTAATCTTCAAGAAGAAGCTCGTGACCACCTAACATCTGTTCAAGGCTTCTACTCCATGATAGGGCACTCATCATATTGTCGATTGGTGTTCTTACTTTGAATTTGATGGTTGTCTCGTTGGATCTAATTCTAACACATCTACAGTTTGGCGAATAAACAAATTGATTGCAGAGAGGTGATGGATGTACTCTTGTTCAACATAAGTGTCCACATTAGAGATCGCCTCTTTCATATCATATTCCAGAGACATTATTTTTTCGAGTTGCTTATGAGTGTTTTGTAAAACCATATCCTCGTCATTTATTTCTTGCAATGCAATAGTTAGAAGCCCAGCAAGCTCTTCCTTCCAATCATCATATTCTCGCAGATTTCCAATGCCATTATGAAGTGTCGAGAGTGGGATTGAATCAAAGCAGTTGAAATCTTCCCTAAGCCTGTTATGATATCCATTATGTGATTCTACCAGCTTGTTATATGTCAGCAATATTTGTCCTTTCATGACATTCTTATCTATGAGCTCCTTTTTTTTTCTCCATCATTCTAGGCTGCAATCGTTCATTCTCCACCAATGTAATGCATGTCTGTTTGAATACTTTCCAATATTTATTAGCACATTTCATCATTTTGTTGAATCTTTCCTTTATCATTTCAGATGCAGTGTTATATTTGATGGTTTTCACTTCTTTCTCCAATTCTTTGCATTTCCCTTGGGATTTCAGATGCAAATTCTTCCAGTAGGTTGCATCAACCAATGCATCAAGCACTCTCTTATCTTTTTCAAGCCATGGGGAGTACGACTTTGATGTGGAGGAGGAACATGTTCTTTCTC
Organism: Sequoiadendron giganteum; assembly: GCA_007115665.2. Lineage (NCBI taxonomy): Eukaryota > Viridiplantae > Streptophyta > Pinopsida > Cupressales > Cupressaceae > Sequoiadendron > Sequoiadendron giganteum. The sequence goes on along the minus strand of CM021109.1, from coordinate 616,865,032 downwards.
TCTGATTTGCTAGCTCCTTCTTCAGTTTTTCATTTTCCTTAATCAAATTTTTTGATTTGTGCTTTGGTAAATTTTGCCACGTTTATGTTCAATTTTGTTGTCTCCATAAGGTTGGTATCCACTACTCGTTGAACCAAGAGATGACCAAACACTTGGTTTGGATTGCTAATTATAGCAGGGCTTTTATCATGGGGATACAGTGACCAAATAAGCAAGGTGGCTTCGTTTGGGTTGTACCCAGATCCTGAATACATTTTGTCACTTGCTTCTTCTGTTAAGTTCATTGTCTTATCCCCTCTTTTTCTGAAGCTATCAAATGCAATTGAAGAGCTACTATCCCACCCTGGCAGGAGAAACACTCCAACTTCTTGAAGCAATACCCTTCCTCTTTCAAGAGTGATGGACTCCATTTCCTTTTCTACCTCCCTTTTCAATTCCTCCAGAGCAGTTACCTCATGTTCAGGAGTGATATCTTGTATCTGTTGTCTCATTTTTCTCTCTTTATATTCATAAACATATGATTTAAATTCAGAAGATTTAATAAAATGACAATCAGAAATAAACTGTTGTCCAGCCCTGACCCTCACATCATCAGATAGTTCATTTGATGCCTCAAATCTTACATAATTCTGCTCTTTAGGGGGCTCGTATTGTGCAATGACAGGAGCACTGATTTGTTTGACTTGCTCACCATCTTCATCACCCTGCTCTTCTTCACTTATATCAGTATCTACAGAAAAACATACCTCAGGAGTAGGCTGTGAAGGTATGTAATCCAAGGGCTCTATGTCTTCACCTTGTACTCCTGAATAGGTTGCATGAGGTGCATCAAAAACAACTTGGGGAACATCCTTTACCAGTTCATTGACATGAGTGATGAGTTGTTCAATTCTTGTTAAAGGATCTTGTATCTCACCAAAAGCCTTTGAATAAGATGGGACATTTTTTTTTTCCATTCCTCTGCAAGCATAATCTTGTTATAGGCAGCCATTCTTTCCTTGGTGGAAGCCTCATCATGGTTTCTTATGACATCTTTGATTGAGAACAAATGTTCATACCCTGATAGCCCCTGCGATAATCTCGCCTTGTGAATAAACCCTTATGCATCAAATTGTTTTCTTACATCACCTAGAGGTAGGTTGTACTGTGCTAATTTATCATCAATTTCTCCATATCCTTCATTGGAAACCGTTGTAAAGTCTCCAAAACATAAGGTGTTGGGCATAATTGATTGTTTGCTATGTCCTTTGAGGTGTTTGGAATCAGATTTTGCCAATTGCCTCACAATTTCTAAATAAGCAATTCGATCAGGAACTACTCATGTCATCAAGTGTGGAGCTCCTTCAAACCCATAAACCTTTATCACTTTACAATCAGGGAAAGCATACCAGTCTCCCCAATTATGACTCACTTTATTTCTCCAGTCATTTTCCTTTGGTCTTAGAAATCTTTGTACTTCTGGGGATAGGTTATAATTGCACGAATACCCCAGCAACTTCATCAATGGTTTTACAAAAATTCTTCAAAATAAAGGTAATGAGACCTACCAAATCGGCTATCCCACAGTGAAGTCCACATTTGTGCAAGTTTAAAATCTTCATTTTCATCTGTATCTTTTATCCTTAATTCTTCACTCCAGACCCCTCTGACTTGTCCCTCGTACAATAGCAAATGCATAAGCAAAGAATAGTGTTCAAAATTAATATTATCACTATTATTTTTAATCTTTTCAAGCCCTCGATGTAGGGCGTTGGCCAAGTAGCTAGCATAATCAAATGGCCTGGCATCCTTGGTCTATATGTCTGCAGCTAACACCATTGGGGCAATCGACATGAGAGGCAGAACCTCTACTCCCAAAACCTGACCAGCTGAATAATAGGTGTATCGGAAATACTCTTCGAACAAATCTTCATGGAAATGAGGGTTTTCACTGCTAGAGAACCTCCTGAGTTGGCCTCCTTCATCCTTGGGCCTATGCAAAGGTAATTTCCATCTCTTATAGCTAGTATCCATGTGGCGATACTCTGTCAAGATATCTTTGATCGTGAATGATAAATTCAGTGAACACTCTAACTGAAATACATTAGAAATGAGATCCCTAGAAATAAAAAGC